>JAJEJO010049811.1:0-62993 GCA_020662805.1 Glaucomys volans
CGCCTCTGGAGCCATACCTGGACGCACCCTGCCTTCCCCAGAGGCTCCCTGACCTTCAGGGGTGTGTGGAGGCAGTTTCCTCCCTGAACAAAATCCAAGGTGGCCCCTGCAATGAATCCCTTTCCCTGCATCTGGGTCCCACACATTTGTGCTTATCAGGCAGACATGACACCCCGAACCCGCATTTCCTGTGGCCATGGATCTAGCTGCTGAACCTGAACGGCTGAGACAGCTTACAGTAATAAATATCAGCTGACACCCTTGGCCATTTGGAACATTAATCCCATAAACAATACATCACTGCAAAACAACCAGCAGGCATCCTCTCTCCTGGCTAATCTGACTGTCACCTGCGTTTACAGTGATTAAAACTCCTCCAGTTGCCATCAGAGCTCTCGGGCAGGAGAACCAGATAACATGAGCAAACCGGATGGCCTTTGCCAAGACAAGACCGGCCAGGGCTGAAAGCCCTGAGGTGGAGAGCACCTGGCCGTGCTGGGGCAGGTGGAGGAATGCAGAGGTGGGCACGAGGCAGATGCCCACCGCATCTCAGTCACAACTGGGTCAGCTGTGCACTCTGAAACATAGAGGCCAATTTTAAGACCATTTGATGAAAAGGATTAACTTAAAGAGAAGCATGTTTAATTTTAGTAGCTAATTGGTTTCCAGGAAAAAAAAAGATCACCTGCCAGGAGACAAAAAAGATTCTACAAATACAAGAGGGATGGGTAAGGTGACCATCTTCTCTGGCTCGGAAGCTGAGCAGCTCGGCACTTGCACAGCGTTTCCACCTTCAGGAGCCCGTACAGACGCCCGAAGGTGCCACCTCAATGCCCTCTCCTCTGCAGAGACTCTCAGATCAGACCAGCTGCTCTGAGAACCAAGAACAGTGTTCCCACATGAAGTGAAAACCGCTTCATCTTTTTTCTTGTTTTATAGCAGATGAAGGAGGGGGTTTCCTTTATGATCTGTAACTGAACATGAGTGCAGGCAAAGAGATAGGAAAATATTTACTCAGCTGCAGAGACTCAAAGGAGAAGGTAGAGGGTGAGGGAGCCTTGCCCTGGGCATCCACTGCGGAGGCGGAGCAGGGGTTTAAAGGGCGAGCCCTGCTGAGGGGCAGTGTCCTCCAGATGTCTGAGGACCTGCAATGGTGAGGCCTGTCCAGCCTCAGGGTTGCCAACAGAGGGCGCTCTCAGGTCAACACCCGCTGACCACAGGCCCCAGGGCCCCCACTACTGAGCCCCAAACCTAGAGGAGCATGGGAAGCATCCAAGCCTTAATGGGGGCAAAGCCCTGTGGCTGCCCTGGGCTTGGGGAGGCCCCTCTGATCTGAAGCGTTTGGGGGTTGGGCACAGTCCTGTTACTGAGAGAACCTGAGTTGGAGGTGGGAGGTATGGGGGAGGTGACAATCAACAATTCAGGTGACAATACCTCATAAATCAAACTGGGGCAAGCTTTGTCAAGGAGCCCACTGGAAAGGAAAGATAATAAGGTTGGCCAAGATCCCCATGGGGAGCATCCGGGTGGGATGTGCTTGATGTTGTGTTCCCAGAAACTGGCATGCTGTTTGGTCTATAGTCAATTCTTAATTTGTATCTTTTAAATTAATCTTGGTAACAACCCTGTGACGTAGGTGCTATTATTATTTCCATACTACAAATGAGGAAGTGAAGGACAGAATAGTCTGGAGCAGAGGCGAGCTGTGAAACTGGGCAGCCGAGCTCCGGCTGGCCGCATCCCTGCTCTCGAACCATTTACTGTGACTGTGGGTCAAAGCCACAGCAAGTGCTCTGCCTCAAGCCTGCAGAGGAGCTGGGTGTCACCCTGAAGGTGAAACCACAGCTAGTGTGTTCTCCCTCATGGCTTCAGCAGAATACAGAGGCCAAAATACCTGAGGGCAGCTGCACAACTCTGCTGCTGCTCTGAAGGGGCCACAGAACTTTCCAGACTCCTGGGATGCCAGCATCCAGGCCGGTGGAAGCGTGATCCTGGCGTATTGATTACCTACCTAGACCATCTCCTCCAGTGGGAACTGCATTGACAGGCAACATAACTGCAAGCAGAGGAAACTCTGCTCCTTCCATTTTATTTGTTCTTTAGATGTACGTGACAGTATAGTGCATTTTGACATACTATACATATATGGAATAAAACTTATTCTAATCGGGATCCCATTCTTGTGGTCATACATGATGTGGAGTCTTACTGGGCTCCTTACCTTTTTTTTGTATAGGGAATTGAGCCCAGGGGTGCTTAACCACTGAACCACATCCTTAGCCCTTTTAAAATTTTTTAAATTTTGAGACCAGAGTCTCACTGAGTTGCTTAGGGCTTCAATAAGTTGCTGAGGCTGGTTTGAACTTGGAATCCTCCTGCCTTGGCCTCCCCAGCTACTGGGATTACAGGTGTGCACCACCATGACTGGCTGCTTCTTACACTTTTTTATTTTTATTTTTTTAAACCAGTGCTGGGAATTGAACCAGGGCCTTGTGCTTGTGAGGCAAGCACTCTACCAACTGAGCTATATCCCTGGCCCTTCTTACACTTTCTTTTTGGGTGGCAGGGGCGGATACCAGGGATTGAACTCAGGGCACTTGACCACTAAGCCACATCCCCAGTCCTATTTTGCATTTTATTTAGAGACAGGGGCTCACTGAGTTGCTTAGCGCCTTGCTGTTGCTGAGGCTGGCTTTGAACTCATGATCCTCCTGCCTTAGCCTCCCGAGCCACTGGAATTACAGACATGTGCCACCAAGCCAGAAGCTTGCTTCTTACATTTTTAAGTGAATGTCCCACACCACTCTTGCTTGCACATGGCAAGAGTTTGTTTCTATAAAACAGACAACTGAGAAAAGATGATTGCTTACTTGGAGTAGGTTTCTTTCTACCTCCAAAGAAGGAAATGAACTCATAGGTTTGTTTAACGGTTAAGCCTTTATTGTTAAAAACTGGTTTGACCAATTTCCTGCACATTTGATCTTCATCATGAGGAGATAATCTTTTTTTTGGGGGGGGGGAATTGCTGGGGATTAAACACAGGGGCAATCTACAACAGAGCTATATCCCCAACCCTTTTATTTTTTTATTTTGAGACAGTGTCTTGCTAAGTTGCCAAGGTTGGCCTCAAACTTGTGATCCTCCTGTCTCAGCCTCCTGAGTAGCTGGGATTACAAGTGTGTGCCAGTGTACCAAAACAGGAAGACAATCTTTGGCATAAATAATCCACCCTTTCTTTCTCCCTTGCATCTTCTCCTGACCAGTTCCTTGCTGAAACTGAATCTGAACTGATTAGCTTGAATTCAATAATAGAAACTAAAGAGAGAAATCGAATCTTAAATTCTGAGCTCTGGCCTCATAGAAAGGAAATAAATTTCTCCACGTCACAATATTGTTCTCTACTATAACCACTGGGAGAAACAGAAGGCTGTCCCTAACCATATGGGTGGAAACCTACTAACCACAGATCCCTGTGTACCAGGATTTGAGGTGCACTGCTTCCTTCTATGGGAAGAGTGGTCTCTGCTGTGCTGTTCCTTTTAACTTGACCTCAGTCCAGTGCCTTCATCACTGCTGGGTGGTTGGAAGGAATCAGTGGCAGCCATGGTTGGATGGACCTGGTTTTTAAAGCCATGCTGGTTATGTGGTCACTTTAGTAATTGCTTTAAGATGATGAGGAGCTCAGACCCTTGCTGAGCAATGTAGCCTGTCCCATTGTGCCATCAGGCCCCCAGGGTCAAGGAGCAGCTGGATGCAGCATACATAAAATATTGCTCACTATTAATATTTTTCTAGTGACAAAGGACACCACACAGGGAGGATGCAAAATCAGATGTCCCGAGCTTGCTTTCTTACTCTACAGAAAGGTTTGAAAATTTAAAAATAAACCTGAGGTCTGAGTCACAGATAAGCAGCTCCATGTACACCTGGAGACGGGAACTGATGCCAGGCCCACAAAGAAGTAGTATGACATTTTTTTAAATAGCAAAATTCAGGGTTGTGGGGTGTAGCTCAGTGGTAGAGCATGTGCTTATTAGCATGTATGAGGCTCTGAGTTTGATCCTCAGCACTAAAACCAAACAAGAACCCTGAAATTCTGTTGGCTATTAGGGAAAAGTCTCCTAGATCAAGGAAAAAGGAGCAAAGTCAAGAAACTGGGCTAGTGAAGGTCCAGGGCTCATCTGTGCGGCTGACTGAAGCAGTCACACCTCCACATTCAGATGGCAAGTGACACTTGCTGTGGAAGGGAGGCAGCTGGAAGACTACCGTGACCTGGATCATCATTCCTGCTCAGAGAAAGATGAGCGGGACTGGGGGATAGATGTAAAATGAAAAGGTGGGTATGAGGTAGTGGCCTGGAGAACAGCACCCAGGGGACGTTACATTCTGCTAGCTCAAAGCCATTGATACAGGCAGGTCTCTGTGGTGACTAAGGCTAGAGGCCAGGTTAAGACTGCTGATCTCTGCTTTGAAAGGAGATCCAAAGTCAGGATAATTTTAATTTTACACATACACACAAGCACACGCATGTGCACACACACACAGACACACACACACACACACACACACACACACACACACACTGTTTTAGAGAGAAAATGTCTTCAAACACCTGAAACTACAATAGCAAGGGCAGCTGGTTGGGGGTTCAAACACAGGTCTGCAGGTGGAAGAGGGATGGATTTCTCTGGCCATAAGCCAGATCTTTTGTTCACTGTTTTCTAAATATCCATGGGAAAAGAAAAAACAGAGTCCTGGTGTTAAATGCTATATCCTGGGAGAGGCCCTATCAGCCAGGCACGGCCTCCAGGGCAGGAGGTGGCATCTTCCATGTTTACAAGGGAGTCTGGGGAGGGAGTTTTATCCCTTCAGACATTTTTCAGGTCCTCCTCTTCCTGCCTTCATCTACTTGACATAACTGGGTCTTTCCTGATCACGCCTCTGGACTGTGAGCCTCTCAGCAGGATAGAACTTCCAAGATTGATGTTCTCTTCCAGCACCTTGTGCCGTTTACCTGTTCTCTGCTCTTGACAGCTTCCCATGAAAACCTGCTTTAATTACATGATGGGCTGGCCTCCTCGTCACCATCAATCAGGCAAAGACACACTTGTTCCAAATGTTCTCAATGCCCTCGAAAGTCCATTTCCCCACCCAGTGTGGGGATGTTGAATAACACATGGTATTGCCCACCGTGTGAAGACCACATATCTGCCGTGGGAATGTCAGGGGGAACAAGATCCTAAAATTTACTCCAGGAATCACTCCAATCGTGTTTAAATTACTCAACTAATGAGAAGTGATACACCTGCCCTACTTAGTTCACAGAGGGGTGAGCACACCATCTAGCAGATATGTGCCTATTACCCTGACTTGCCCACATGGGGGTCCTGTCAATTTTTCAGTATAAGACAGGTCTCCCAGATGCATGTTGATTACACACACACACACACACTCACACACACACACACACACACACACACACAATGCAAACAGAGATGGTGTCCTTTTTTTTCTTCTTTTTTTGGGGGGGTACTGGGGATTGAACCCAGGGGTACCTAACCACTAAGCTATGTTCCCAGCCATTTTTATTTTTTATTTTGAAACAGGGTCTTTATAAGTTGTCCAGGCTGGCCTTGAATTTACAATCCTCCTGCCTCAGCCTTTCCAGTTGCTAGGATTATAGGCATGCACACCATACCCAGTGAGATGCTGTCTTTTAACACCTGCAACTTGAACATAAATTCCAGATTTAAAAAAATTTTTTTTTTCCTATATTTTCTTTCAGGTTCATTAGAGTTGTGGTGCCAGATGTTACCTGACCAACCTACCAAGTGTGATTATTTCAGTGACTTTGCCTATTACTAGGGCAGTAGGAAAGGGTAGGGAGGAAATTAGAATATTGGAATTGGAATTTAGAATATTTTAATAATTATTAGATAGTATCCATGTCTAAGAGTGAACCCCAAACAATGAGATCTTATGGACACTTTTCTAGTGAAGTCTTTAATTTTTAGGAATATTTTAATCCTTAATTAATAAGAATCATAAAGGCCTGTACTTCAATGATGCAATGCTGAAAAGGATTCATTTAAGTGATTCTTTTAAAAGTGAAAACCAAGGAACTGGCTGAGTGGACAAGAGCTTAGGTCAGAGGCATTACCTGAGGGAGGGACATGGTCAATCAGTGCCTCGCTTTGAAGAGTGTTTCCAAAGAAAAACTCCACGACCTTTCTCTGGTCCCCAAAGGTTACCATTAAAGGACAATAGACAGCAGATTCCCTTCTTAATTAACATTTTTATTAAATAACCCATTTCAAATAATGGTTAAATTCTCTAAATTTATATCATTCTATTAACCATAATCTAATCTCATTAACCTTGAAATCCCAGTCTTAACTACCCAATTCTATACACCATGGTACTATCTACTAAACTAATTAAGTGACCTTCAAACTATTTCTCCTCCATACAAAATCATTATTTTTTTGCTCATAGTTCTTTGCTGGATCTCTCTTGATATCACTTCTTATGAACCTGGTTGCGGAAGGCCTCTGATTGGAGCACTTTCTAACCAAAATCAAACTATACATAATAAGCTCACTTTATTCAAACTGGTCCATTTTATGTCCTTCCCATGCAACTCCTGCCCCCACCATCTTACAGTCTAGTAGCTTTTTCCTTTTTTGACCTAAAGATCCCATAAAGGGGGCTGGGGATATAGCTCAGTTGCAGAGTGCTTGCCTAACACATGTGAGGTCCTGGGCTTGTTTTCCCAGCACTGTGAGAAGGAAAAGAAAGAGAAGGAGAAAGAGAAAGAGAAAAAGAATAGAAAAAGGAAGGAAGGAGGAAAGGAAGGACAAATGGACCCTTTAAAGGTCACATCATGTCTATGGTGGTTCCACAGCCAGGAGCATAGAGCTCCATCCTGACTGGAGTAGGGTAGGCTGGGGGATGAGAAGCAGGAGCTCCCTCTCCACCTCCAGGCTCCTCTGAGACAGTGCCCTTGACTTTATTGCCACTGCTGTCAATACTGACTCTAGATCACTCTAGCTCTCCTTTTTACTTCCCTAAGGCTGGCTGAAGAAAATAGGAGCCTCACTGTTAATTCCAGCTTTGCTTTTCCATCCTTTTACCATTCTGGCCAAGAGAAAAGATTAGAGAGTTGTAATCCACTTTCTAATGAGTAGGCACCCAAAATGTATTTATTTGTTTGTTTGTTTGTTTTATGCGGTTCTGGGGATTGAACCCAGGGCCTTGTGTTTGCAAGGCAAGCACTCTACCAACTGAGCTATATCCCCAGCTCCAAAACGTATTTCTTTAGCCTCACTTTATAGCCTCCAATCTCAGGATGTTCTCAACTTTCTAATTTTGTGTTCTGAACCATTTAGAGTGGCAGAGTCCTCTTGCTGGAGTGGTTTCTGGAGACAAGGGAAAGTTGCTATAGAACTGGGCCTCTAGGTTTTTAGGACACCTAGGACTGTTTCGATGAAGAGGCATCCCAGATGATGGCCGCTGTTTTGTGTGTATGTGGTGCTGAGCATGGAACTCAGGGTCTTGCACATGCCAGGCAATTACACTATCACTGAGCTACACCCCCAGCTCTCCCTTGTTTTTTCTTTTTTTAAAAAACATTTTTAGTTATAAATGGACACAATATATTTATTTTATTTATTTTTATGTGGTGTTGAAGATCAAACACATGCCTCACATATGCTAGGCAAGTGCTCTACTACTGAGCTACAACCCCAGCAATCCCTTTTTAACTTTATATGCTTTTATATAATTAACAGTGAGAATATATTACTTTTAAAATCAGAATCTGGGCCAAAAGAAAGAAATAAGACTAAACAAAATGAAACAAAACAAAAAAACACAACACATCAAAACCAAAAAGCAATTCCCTCAAACCCCAGAGAGACTCATAGACCTCCAGAATCCATTTTGGGGTTGCAGCTAAGGTAATGTCAGACCACTGAAGAGCCCCCCAATACATCCATGTGCATAGAGAGCTTCTGGGGTGCAAGCATGAGTGGTCTGTGAAGGGGCACTTTCTTTGTGCTGACTGGTTTAGCCTCAAATCTAGGGGTCAAAACACCTTGGCTCATTTTTGTAAAGAAAAGGAAAGCTGGGCACGGTGGCACATGCCTATAATCCCAGCAGCTCGGAGGCTGAGACAGGAGAATCACTAATTCAAAGCCAGCCTCTGCAACTTAGCGACGTCCTAAGTAACTTAGCGAGACCCTGTTTCTAAATAAAACATAAAAAAAGAAGGGCTTGGTTACATGCCCCTGGGTTCACTCCCTGGTACAAACAAAAACAAAAACAATCAACAACAACAATAACCAAAAAACAGGCAGCAAACATGACAGGACTGAGATAATTCTGGGAAGTAATTAGCTGCTTAGGCTAAAAGCAGTCAGGCCATTTTAAGACAAATTAGCATCAAATGTCTTAGAAAAGAGGGACAAGAATATTAGAAGGGAAATGGAAAGAGACTGCAGAACATAAGTCAAGAGTCAAATCTCAAGTTTGCACCCCAACACCAAATTCAGAGAGAAGCAAAGTGCCCAGGCCATCAGAGCCATGTGCCCTATGACAATGAGGGAAGATACAGTTTCTTCAGATGGGCCGAACCCCCCCAGCATCCTAGAGCAGTGTGGACCAGTCCCACAGTCCTCTGGCATCCTGGCAAGTATACCACATACTTACCATGAGGCCTGTGGGTCACTGGGGTTTCAGAATAAAGAGTGGGCCTGGAGGGTGGACTCTAGCACATCAGCTGATTTGAGGCTGCTTAGGATAAAGCCTGAGAACTGAAACTGCTTATCACTCCTGCAGGTTACAGCCTCCTGGGTGTCTGGGATATAACTGTTATACCCTAATTAATATTAAATGAGGGGAAGCCTGCTTTCTTGCTATACAGTTTCTTAGCACAAAGCATGGGGTTTTCATTTTGTAGAAGCAGGAAATAATACCAACCCTGAGGGCAGGGGAGAGCGCCAAGAGAAGAAGCAAAAATACTTCAAGGATGACTCGCTTGATGGCCATCACTTTAGGAGTACAGGTTTTCAGCAGGTATAACATCAGACACAACCCAGAACCCCAACCCAATCATCAAAGAACTCTAGAGTGAGAAACAATCTTCACAGTCCTCTGTTCCAGCCTCCCACCCAATGGGGAAAGCTTGCTTCACGTGTGGGATGGTTTACCTGTGGGTTTCTTGGAACACTTCATGGTATCTGACTGGTTGCTGACTAGGAAAGAAACAACCTCCTTCACACCCTTCACATCCTAAAATGGTTCATCTGCTGATCAAAGACTATTAGTTTCATGTGTTTTTCTATCTAGGTCAACCCAACCAATGAGACAGACCACCTTACTTGGCCGCCATGTTGCCAGGATACCAAGCCTTCCTGTAGTCTCACCTGAACGCCCTCTCCTGTGAGAGCTGAGCAAGACTGAATCTGCCAGACTCGGTCGCGGATGGTGTGCAGGTTCAGTCCTTCTGCAATTTCAGAGGCAGGGGCCGCTGTGAGCAAATCCTGCTTATTAGCAAAGATGAGCACAGGCACACAACTCAGCTTTTCTTCCTCCAGTAATTCGGCTAGTTCCTGGATCGTTTTGGGAAGGGAGGAAGAAGGAAGGATGAAATCTATGGTAAGTAAGCATCCGCTTCTAATTGCTAAAAATGAACCAAAGCTGATCAAATAGCAACTTTGAAGTGATTCTCAGGCTTGAGCTACAACCATGTTCCAGCAGATCCCTGGGCCTTAACCCAGGGATTCTGACTTTGGAAAGTCTGAGCCAGCACTTGAGAATCTGCACTTTTAACAAACACCCCAGGTGATTCTGCTATAGGTGGATGACAGAGCATACCTTGAGAAACATTATTCAAGGGAGAATATAGGTAGTGGCTAGAGATTTAAAATTTATCCAACTTCTTTTCTTTTTTCTGAGGATCTATCCAGGGCTTTGCATGTGCTAAGCAAGCACTCTACCACTGAACTACACTCCCAGCCTGCAAACAACTTTAATGCAGGTATAGGCATACATATGTGTGTGTGTGTGTGTGTGTATGTGTGTGTGAGAACTGAAAACTGAAGATGACAAATAGAGATTATAAATGTTTCATCAATCTCTACCTCCAAAACATGCATGCACATGCATGCATTTACATTTCATCAAACCCACATCCTAAGATAACTTTATTGGTCTACCTGGCAAGGTCCCAGGTTTTTAGGTTATAGACTATTGTCTAAACTATATATTAATTCTGTCTGCAGTAAGTACAAGAGAGGGTGTATACCTAGTTAAATGAGAAGACCTACCTCTTTCCCAATAAACCCACATTTTAGCTACTTTAAATGCATGAGCTTTCAAGAAAAACTAGATGGCTCAAAAGGCAGATGAATATATAGAATCTCCTCTACCTCCAGGCTCATGAGTGCCATTGGTTCTCCTGCATGAGGACCCAGAAATCATCAGGGTATAGAAGGGAGATGGGCTGTCTCCAGGAGTCTGGTGAGTTCTCGAAACTACTTTCTTTCTTTCTTTTTTTTTTTTTTTTTTGTGGTGCTGGGGATTGAACCCAGGGCCTTGTGCTTACAAGGCAGGCACTCTACCAACTGAGTTACATCCCCAGCCCTCGAATTACTTTCTAAAAAAAGAAAGGGGATCACTGCTTTTGGAAGTCTACCTGTCATAGTTTAGAACACACACCAAAGACTGTGTAATGGTCAATTTGAATTGTCAACTTGATTGGATTAAGAGGTACCGATGATCAAGAGGCCTCTGGGTGTGTCAATGAAAGGCGTGTCTAAGAATGACTGGAATGTGGGATAGTGAACTGAAACAGAGACCTTCCTTAAGTATGGGCAGCACCACCCAATAGGATGGAATAAAAGCTGGAAGAACAAGGAAGCAGATGCAGATGCAAGCTTGGTTCTTCTTGAATGGGTTCTTGATTGCTGCTTTGATCATCTGACGATATCGGACTCTCACTTCTTCATTCTTCCAAAAGTGGACTCTGACAGTGATTCTCCAGGTAGTTTCCAGAAGCCTTGGTCTTGGATTAGGGTAGGTAGCACTGTTGATCTTTCTTGTTCTGGGGCTTCTGTGTCTTGACTGTGCAGTTGCTGGCTCTTCCAGCTCTCCAGCTGCAGATGGCCACTGTGGACCATCCAGCTTCTGATCATGTAAGCCAATCTAATAAATCCCCTTTTTATAATCATACTTCCTGTTGATTCTGTTCGTCTAGAGAACCCTGACTAATACAGACTGCAATATCTTTGTTTTTGTTTTTGTTTTTTTTTGGTACTGGGGATTGAACCCAGGGGCACTCCACCACTGAGCCACATCCCCAGTCCTATTTTGTATTTTATTTAGGGACAGGGTGTCACTGATTTGCTTAGAGCCTCACTAAGTTGCTGAAGCTGGCTTTGAACTTGCGATCCTCCTGTCTCAGCCTCCCAAGTGCTGGGATTACAGGCGTGTGCCACTGTGCCTGGCAGACTGCAATATCTAAGCATACTTCTCCAAAGAGGTCCACACCACCCCTTGCTTCTTTGGTCAGTGAATTTACTTTGGATAAAATAGTCTATGCTGGGGCTGGGGCTGGGGCTCAATGGCAGAGCACTTGCCTAGCATGTGTGAGGCACTGGTTTTGATCCTTGGCACCGCATACAAAAATAAGCAAATAAAATAAAGGTATGCTGTCCATATACAACTACAAAAAAAAAAAAAGGTCTGCTCATTTCTTTCTATGTAAAACCATGTTCACAAATCACATCATGTAATCATGTGACATGTAAGCTGCATGTCAAGCCACATTTGAGTTCAAAGTTTATCTTATCTCCTGGCTTGAAAACAAAAGCAGCTTAATTTTGGCTTGTATGTTTACTTCCATCCTTTTGAGTTTGTCAGTTATCCCTGATAGGTATTAAAAAATGTAAACAGAAATGATGAGTGCATTGTTCCTCTGGGTTCATTTCCTCAAGGCCTGAGAAGAAATTAGAAGAGCTTTTGGGCATGGTACTAAGTTCCATTTGTTTATATCTTGTATATTCAGTTTGATTAAAGCTACAAGTCTTAAATAAAAAAAAATTGTTTAAAGGACTCTTAATGAATTTCTTTTTAGATAGTTGATATTTCTGCCTGCTTGCCAAATGACTGTCTTGTTTGAACTGTAAAGGTTAAAGGAAAAATAACTCCTTCTCTCTCCCACATTTATAAGGTAGATTAATGAATACCCAGTTATTTGGGAAATATCTCAACAGAAGAATTATTTACCTGACCCGTCTCTTCAAATCTTTTTCTGTCTGCACTGTCAATTACATATATCTGCAAAAGAAAAGAAGAAGGTCACTTCAGTAAGCAAGATGGAAAAAGATGGGGTGAATTCTACCAAAGGAGCACATGGTCCCCAGGCAGCACTTTACAGAAATCAGCTAGCAATGGTCACCTCATCTATGGAAGCAAAATAATCAGATAAGCTAATAAATTAATTGAGGAAGCCTAGAAAAGACTTCCAGAAAAGCTAGGACTAGGAAATCAGGAAAGCCAAAGGGGATAAAAATAAATACATGTGGTGGTCCTTTGATGTGTCACTAGCCATTCTTCCTAGATCTGCTCTATTAATTATTGAACAACTGTATGAAATAGATTTCATACATAAAGAAACATAAGCCCAGACAGATGTGGTAATGCATGACTATAATCCCAATGACTTGGGAGGCTGAGGAAGGAGGATTGCAAGTTTGAGGCCAGTCTCAGCAATTTAGCAAGACCCTTATCAACTTAGTGAGATATTATCTCAAAATAAAAAATATAAAGGGCTATGGGGATGTAGTAGTGTCTCCGAGTTCAATCTTCAATACAAAAAAAAAAAAAAAGGAGATAAGACCAAGGAAGTTCAGTAACTCCCAGGTTACATCTGATACTTACTCCCAGGTTACATCTGACAACATTGGGATTCAAACTCCAGCAAACACCTGACAGTGAAGTCCACAGTTGCCCTTACCATGCTGTGATGCTGTGTTCCAAAATGTCAGAATGGAAGTGATGGTGTTTTTAGGCATTTACAATCCTATATTCCTCCATATCATCACTTGGAAAGTACCATTTATAGCGTTAACTATATGATGACTTTGGGGGCAGGGATAGAAGACACAGTGATCTCTTATTCCTACTTTCCCAGGCTATTTGGAGGTCAAGATTGAAATAGTAAGGCAAAGGCTTTGCCAGAATAAAAAGAAATCTTGAGATTCATGATAAATTATAAATCCCAGCCCCCCCCCCCCAATGCCTGAACTTTAGTTACTGAATAAATAACACCCTATAACAATAAGGGAAATAAGACAAAAAAAAAAAAAGAAAAAGAAAAAGAAAAATCACCTATAACTATAGTTCCCAACTATTTTACTTTCCTACAGAAAGTTCCCTTCTAATCCTCTTTCATATGAAAATTAAAAAAGAAAATAAGAGATATAATTTTAGTCTTTTTTTCATAACTAAATGATTAAATGTTTTCCCAGTTGCTAATCTAAGAATTATCAAATTTTCAAACTTTCTTTAAAAAGAATTTAAAGTTGTTATTAAACTAATCATATAATGGAAATGCTCTTTTAAAAGAGCATATTCAATTAAAAACAAAAACCAATCTTCCACTCTCATTATTATTATGCCTTAAATTACAAAAATTGATACATGGCAATGCAAGCAGGCATCTCTGTATGCAAATCAAATCTGTGCTACGCTGCATTTGGAAAAAATTCACTCTGGGAAAAAAAATTAAAATTCCTTTGCTTAATGCTTTCTCATTTAGTCTTTAATGGTAAATAATATATCAGGAACCAAGTTCAGTCTCTTTTTTTTTTCAAGAATAGCCTATGTTTAGGGCTGTGGCTCAGTGGTAGAACACTTGCCTAGCGTATGTGAGGCACTGGGTTCACTCCTCAGCAGCACATAAAAATAAATAAATAAAATAAAGATATTATGTCCATCTACAACTAAAAAAATTAAAAAAAAGAATAGCCTACGTTTATATGTGGAGAATCACAGAAAGAGAAAGAATGAATATATCTGATTTCAATATATTTTTCTGGTGGCCCATATTATTGCTGCTGTTAATACTGCTAACTCAATGTCAATATATGCATCAGTGGATTGTGCACACCATTCCGATATTTGATGTTCTTTCTCATAAGCCACTATGCAGAACATGGTGATAGTTCTATTTATATGAGTGGGGATCATAATTAGTTAGTTAATTTACCTATTTATTTTATGGTGCTGGGAATTGAACCTAGGATCTTGTACACACTGTAGACTCAAATATTTTCTTACAGTACTGGGGACTGAACCAAGAGATACTCTAACACTGAGCTACATCCCCATACCTTTTTAAATTTTATTTTGAGACAGAGTCTTACTGAATTGTTTGGCTGGTCTCAAACTTGTGCAAACTTGCAATCCTCTTGCCTCCACCTCCTGAGCTGCTGAGATTACAGGTGTGTTCCACTGTGCTTGGTAGTAAATCACATTTTAAAAGAAACAGGCTTAGTATAAGTAAGATGGGGAAAGAAGGAATGCACTGGGAGAGGGGCCTCAATACAGAAGACCAAACTAGAATTATTTGGAAGTGTGCAGTGAATTAGAATGATCTTCACTGAAGCAACAGTTCAAGAAGATGACAGGGAGCAAGGAGGGCCAGGTGATTGCTGGGAGAGTGTTTTGGGATCAGAGGTCTGTCTGGAGGCAGTGTGCAGGTCAATGCCCAAGACAGGAATTACAAAGCAGGGGACAGATGTGCTTCGAGTCAAGGATCTGAATAAAGGTGAGGGTGGGGGCGGGGGGAGCTCATCTGATAGGATGAAAAACAGTAGGGAGAGGGAGATGAGGAGTAGAGAGAGAGTTTCAACAGAAGAGAGAATGATCAAACACTGGTGGGTCCAGAGGCTGAAGGCTAATGAGAAGGCTTTCATTTCTACTCAATAATCATTTGCTATTTATTGCTCTGAAACATGAAACTTCTCAGGTAATGTTTCTATTATGAGATTCAAAAGGAGAATTTTCCCAAACTGCACGCAAATTCTTCCTCTTATTTAGCATTTTTCTCAAGTAACTTTTATGAAATTTGAAAATCACTAAATAATAATACTAGGTTTAAGTCTAGAAAACACCTGCTCCCTTTATTTCTTGTTTTTTTAAATATTTTTTTTAGTTGTCTGTGGACCTTTTATTTTATTTATATGCGGTGCTGAGAATCGAACCCAGTGCCTCACACTTGTGAGGCAAGTGCTCTGCCACTGAGCCACAACCTCAGCCCATCCCTTTATTTCTTAAGAAAAGGGCTAGCAGGGCGTGGTGGCGCACGCCTCTAATCCCAGAGACTCGGGAGGCTGAGGCAAGAGGACTGCGAGTTCAAAACCAGCCTCAGCAATTTAGTGAGGCTCTAAGCAACTCAGTGAGACCCTGTCTCTAAATAAAATACAAAAATAGGGCTGGGGATGTGGCTCAGTGGCGGAGTGCCCCTGAGTTCAATCCCCAGTTCCAAAAAAAGAAAAGGGCTAAGTGAGGCTAGGCATGGTCGCACAACCCTAATCCCAGGGATTCAGGAGGCTGAGGCAGGAGGATTACAAATTAGAGCAAGATCCTGTCTTAAAATTAAAAAAAAAAAAAAGAAAGAAAAAGGAGGCAAAAGGGCTGGGGATGTAGCCCAGGGGCAGAGCACCCTGGGTTCAGTCCCCACACATGTGCTCTGCTGGTGGCATGCTCTTTTCAGGATCCCTTCCCAGCACCATCCCCCACCCCCAGTTTTCCCACATAGGCATCTGTTTCCTTTCTTACCTCTGGGACTACTGATAAGGAGAGTTGTTGTTGCTGGTGTTAAACAGAATAACTGTTGGTTAATTTAATCATGCAAAAAACCAAAAAATATTAAAAATCTATAAACAAACTAAAAAAATTTCCTGGTCTTTAACCAGAAGGTATCAGAGAAAGTTAAACACTCATTGTGCTTCTGACTGGTTTTAAAACAATAGAGATCTTCAAAAATCAAGTCATAAAACTATTGTAAAGTAAGGTTCCAGTCCATGGCCTTTGAATAAGGCTTTAGGCAAAGTCAATTCATGTCTCTTTTGGCAGGTGCTTTGAAATTCTCTTTTGGTTGTGGGAGGAAGACCTAAAGAAAGGTTTTTCCTTGATGGAAGTCCAGGAAACTCTGGCTCCTGCAGAGACTGAAGGGAGGGTCCTTTGTTTCTCCTCAGGCTTCTGCTCCTCCTCCCCCCTGCTGCCACCTTTTGGTCATTTCATTGCTCCTCAGCTTTTCTCCACGGAGGGCAGACAATGACAAGAGGTGATTGGAGAATGTGATTTTCTTTTTCTTTTCTTTTTTGCCGTGCTGGGGATTGAACCCAGGGCCTTGTGCATGCAAGACAGGCACTCTACCAACTGAGCTATATCCCCAGCCCAAGAATATGGTTTTCTGTAATAACTTGAGCTGAAGTCTAAGAAGGGAATGAAACTGATAAACAAGGTGTCTGCATAACTTGTAGTATTCAATCACCAGTGCTTTTTCTATTCCCTGACAGTGTTAATGCCTCCGAGCAGCATGATGGAAATAATGAGATCCTATCTTATTTTAAAAGGTGTCTGAGGTCCATTTCACTTGGTGTCTTCTACTTTCCATATGGAAATGATGACAAAGTTACTTTGCTTAAGTTATATTAAGTTCAAATGCAAAACTGATAATAATGTCAGTGGAGTATAGTAATAACATGAATGTAATTTGAAAAAATGTTATACACCCCCTCCCCGCTTTTTGTACTGGAGATCGAAACCAGAGGTGTTTAACTGCTGAGCCACATCCCTAGCCCTTTTTAGGTTTTGTTTCGTTTTTTTTGAGACAGTCTTGCTAAGTTGCTGAGGCAGGTCTTAAACTTTCAATCTTCCTGCCTTGGCCTCCTGAGTAGCTGGGATTGCAGGTGCGTGTCAACACACCCAGCCACCATCTTTTTTTTTTGATATTGTGAATCAAACCCAGGGTCTCACCACCTACCAGGCAAGTACTCTACAACAATTCCACACTCCCAGCCCTATAATGTATTTTTATCTATCAAAAGACTGTTATCATTCTGGCCTAAGGGAAACTGGAAGACACTTTATTCCCTCCCTTCTATCATACTTCAAGATCTATTTCTTAGTTGCTTCCCCCAGACTAACAAAGCTGAAGTCAGATGCTCTCAGGGTCATTGTGGAATAACTCTGGTGCTGTTAGGAGTTGCTCTGTTTTAAACCATTAAAGAGCCACTGCATGCTCTAAAGTAAGGGCAGGCAAATTTTTTTTGTTAGAAGTGAGTAGTAAATATTTTAGGCTTTGTGGCCCATACAATCTTGTTTGCCGTTTCTGAGTGCTGCTGTTGCAGTGTGAAAGTCACCAAAGGAAATCTGTAAACAGATGCATATGGCTGTGTTCCACCGAAATCTGAATTTCATATAATTTTCATGTGTCACAAAATATTATTATTCTTTTTGTTTTTTCAACCACTTAAAAATGTAAAAGCCTTTCTAGCTCTCAGGCTATACAAAAACAGGAGGCAGGCTGAATCAACGTGTCCACCCCTGCTCTAAAGCAAGATTTTACTATGGCACTCCAGATAGAATTGAAAAGACTTAACCAGGCAACAAAATGTGTCAAGCCTCAATTCTGCTCTTCCAGCAGCGTGGACTGGAGTGTAATAGGTCTTTTCAACCAACAATGGAAGACTATTAAACACACACAAACAGAACCCATCAACACGGCTGCTCCAGGCTGCCACAACACTGGCAGAAAGGACTGAGAGTCCCAAGGCCTTAGACTCTAACCCTCGGGACTCAGCTGCTTCTAACAACTTGTTTAATCTCAAATGGTACTGGAAAATAATGAAAAGGTGACTCTTGACCCAAAATATTATCTCGTACTAGTTGGTAATCTGGCTGAAGAAAGCTTCTTTAGGGTTGCTCTGAACTGTTTTGTGCTGAATGATACATTAACTTCTGGCACTTTTAGCAAACAAGAATGTGGGATCCAGAGTCATATTAAAACCACCTTTCAGTCTTCCCGTAAGATGTTAGAGCTGGTGATTTAAAATTACCTTTACCTGTAGGTTACACAGGTTCCTGAGACCACCTACGGAGCCCCACAACCACTAAAGTCCTTACATATGGCTCTTCTTTGGGTAATTCTTTCAAAGTAGCTTAATCCAGCAGATGAAGAGGTAGGAATGCTCTTTCTCTTAGACACCTGCTTTAACCCAACCCTTGGGAATCTATGCCTTAAAAGAAAATCAACACTTTATTTTTTAGCATAGTTTTAGATTTATAGAATAATTGAGTAGGTGGTATGATGAATTCCATATTATCTATTCCACCTCTACTCACAACCCTAGTTTCTTCTAGCAACATCTTACACCAGTGTGATTCATTTGCTATATATAATTAATGAACTGATATGGAAACACTAGGTTCATTCTTTGTGCTTTAAAGTGTGTGTAGCTCAGTGGTAGAGTGCATGCCTAGCATGGCTTGCGGCGCAGGGTTCGATGCTCAGCACTGCAATAACAACAAATATCCACCCTTACAGTTTTATACAAAATAGTTTCCCCACCCTGAAAATCTCTTATATGTCACCTATTCTCTCCTCTTCCTCCCTCAGACATCTGGTAAACACTCATCTTTTACTAAATAGAGATATTTACTAATTTCTATAGTTTTGCATTTTTAAAATGTCACAAAGAACTGGGGATGTAGCTCAGTAGTGAAGTGTTTGCCCCGCATGCACAAGGTCCTAGGTTCAATCTGCAGCACTAAATAAACAAACAAGCCGGGCATGGTGGCGCTCGCCTGTAATCCAAGCGACGGGAGGCTGAGTCAGGAGGATCGCGAGTTCAAAGCCAGCCTCAGCAATTTAGCGAGGCCCTTAGCAACTCAGTGAGACCCTGTCTTTAAATAAAAATACAAAAATAGGGCTGGGGACGTGGCTCAGTGGCCGAGGGCCCCTGAGTTCAATCCCTGGTTCCAAAAAAAAAAAAAAAAAAAAAAAAAGAGAGAAAAAAATAAACAAACAAATGAACAAAAATTTAGAAGATATCACATAGTTGGAAATATACAGTATGTATCTTTTTTTTTTTGGAACCGGGGATTGAACTCAGGGACACTCTGCCACTGAGCCACATCCCCAGCCCTATTTTGTATTTTATTTAGAGAAAGGGTCTCACCGAGTTGCTTAGGGCCTTGCTAAATTGCTGAGGCTGGCTTTGAACTCGCGATCCTCCTGACTCAGCCTCCCAAGTCGCTTGGATTACAGGCGTGCGCCACCACGCCGGGCTACAGTATGCATCCTTTTAAAACTCAGCAATACACATTTAAAATTTCTCCATGTCTTTCTTGACAACTCATTTCTTTTTATCAGTAAATAATGCTTCATTGAATGGGTATACCAAAGTTTGCTTATTCACTCCCCCTTTAAAGTGCATCTTGATTACATCTTGTTTTTGGCAATCAGGAATAAAGCTGCTATAAATATTTATATGCAGGATTTTGTGTGGAATATGTTTTCAACTAATTGGGTAGATACTTTGGAGTACTGCTGAATTGTATGGTAAGACTATGGTTAGCTTTGTAAGAAACCACCAACTGTCTTCCAAAGTGGTTATACTATTTTGCATTCCCACCAGTGATGAATAAGAATTCTCACAGTTCCATGTCCCTGCCAGCATTTGGTACTGTCTAGTGTTTGGATTTTAGCCCTCTTAGAAGGTATTTAGCAGCGATCTCATTGTTGCTTTAATTTGCAATTCCCCAATGACATATGATACTGAGCATATTTTCATATGCTTTTCTGTTATTTGCAGATCTTCTTTGGTGAGGTACCTGTTCAGAGCTTTTACCAATATTTTAAATCAGGTTGTTTTTTATTGTGGAAATTCAGTTTGGGCTAGGGATATAGCTCAAACTGGTATGGTAGAGTGTCTGCCTCACTCTACCAAACTAGTTGGTAGAGTGTCTGCCTCAAAAGCACAAGGCCCTGGGTTCAATCTCCAGCACTGCAAAAAAAAAAAAAAAGAAATTGAGTTTTTTTGTATATTTTGGATATAAGTCCTTTATCAGATATGTGTTTTACAAATATTTTCTCCCAATCTGTGGTTTGTCTCTTTATTTTCTTAGTTATGGTTTTGTTTTTCTTGTGGGGGGGAGGTGAGGTTGGGGATTCAACCCAGGGCCTTGCATATGCTTAATATTATCATTTATAGAGCAGAAGTTTAAAATTCTAATAAAGTCCAACTTAACTTTTTCTTTAGTGGACTGTGCTTTTGGTGTATCTGAAACCTCACCACCCAAACCCAAGGTCATCTAGATGTTCTCATATGGTATTTTCTAGAAGTATTAG
Organism: Glaucomys volans; assembly: GCA_020662805.1. Classification (NCBI taxonomy): domain Eukaryota; kingdom Metazoa; phylum Chordata; class Mammalia; order Rodentia; family Sciuridae; genus Glaucomys; species Glaucomys volans. Next base: position 20,426 of record JAJEJO010049811.1, read on the forward strand.
ATTCCTCTTTTTTTGGCATGTGGATGTTCCATTGTTCCAGCACTATTTGCAGAAAAATATCATTCTTCTTCCACATACCTGTCTTACTTTGTCAAATTTAGTTGACCATATTTCTATGGGTCTATTTTTGGATTCGTTTTTAAAAAATATTTTTTAGATGTTGATGGACCTTTATTTTTATTAATTTATTTACATGTGGTGCTGAGAATTGAACCCAGTGCCTCACACATGCTAGACAAGCACTCTGCCACTGAGCCACAACCCCAGCCCTATTTTTGAATTCTCTATTTTGTTCCACTGATCAATTTGTCTATTCTTTCTCTGATATGTGTTGTCTTGATTATGTAGCTTTACCGCAAATCTTGAAGTTGGGTAGTGTTAATACTCTAGTTTATTCTTCTTCAGTACTACACTGGCTATTCAGACTTTTTGTTTTTCCATATAAACTTTAGAATCAGTTTATCAATATCTCCAAAATAATTTGCTGAAATCTTGATTTGAATTGCATTGATTTTTATAAATTTGGGCATAATTGATGTTTTAGCAATATTGAGTCTTCCTACCCATAAACATGGAATATCTCTCTATTTATTAAATGGAGAAATTATTTCTGTGTTAAGGACTGAACACATGACAGGCAAGGATTTTCTTTTATCAGGTTTTAAATTTTCCTCATATAGATCCTGTAATATTTTGTTAGATTTCTGATTATTTCATTTTGGGAGTGGTAAGTGACACTTAGCTTTTAATTTCAAATTCCAGTAGTTCGTTTTTGCTATACAGGAGAGGAACTGACTTCCCCAGTCCTTTATATTTTTAATTTTGAGACAGGGTCTCACTAAGTTGCTGAGGGCCTTGCTAAATTGCTGAAGCTGGCTTGGGATCATTCTGCCTCAGCCTCCCGAGCCCCTGAGATTACAGGTGTGCACCACGGAATTTGCCTATCTTTTTATCTTAAAGGAAAAATTTTCTTCTTACTCCTCAACATTTCTCTTTCATTCTCCTAGAAGGTATATAATACATTTGGGAGGATAAATGGTTGAAAACATGGATAAATGGATGGATGCCTGTTTCTCATGGCTTTCTTCTCATCCATTTAAACCTTTAACTTGATATCAGGAATAGATGGAACTTCCTTTCACAGAGGGCTAGAAACACAAAGAACCTATGTGAAACCCATCTCAGTACCTCAAATGTGTTTGCTGATGGTGGTAAGATTTTCTATTTTGGCATTCTCCATTTAAGAATGACAGTGAGTGAATGAATTCACTTCTCATACCACTCTCCTGACATGAAGTAGACAATCTCTTCATTTTATAGAAGGAATTAGTAAGCTCTTAGACTTGACCACAGTAACAGAACCACTGAATCTTAGAGTTGGAATGGAATTTAGAAGTTAAATAATGCCACATTCTACCTGATGTCAGAATCCATCCATAACAAGGATCCATTTCATTCATTCAGGTACTTTTCTAGGCACTGGCGACATAACAGTTAAACAAAAAATGCAAAAGTTCCTGTTCTCATGAATTTACATGGGAGAGACAGGTAATAAACAAAAAAGTCTCATGGTGGGCTGGGGTTGTAGCTAAAACACTTGCCTTGTACATGCAAGACAGTGGCTTGATCCTCAGCACTGGAGAAAAAAAAAATGAACCTGATAGTAGTAGGTAATGATAAAGTCCGATGGAGGAAAAAAAAAAGAAAAGCAAAGAAAAATTATAATGCCAGAAGGGTGAGGATAGTGGCTATAATTTTAAATATATATGTGCAATAATCAGGGAAGGTCTCAGGGCTAAGGTGATATACTTAAAGGAGATAAGGGAGCAAGCCACGAGGATATCTAAAGAAAAAGAAATTGAGCAGTAGGAATAGCAATGACAAAGACTCCAAGGTGGGAATGTGTTGGTGTTCCAGGAACAGCAAGGAGACTACTATGGCTGGAACCAAGTTAGAGAGGAGGGAAATGAAATCAGAGAGGTAATGAGAAGCCAGAATGCAGAGGGCCAAGGAGGCCATCATGAGAAACTTGGCTTTTACTTTGAGATGGGAGCTTGGATTTTAACATAATTACTCTGGCATCAGTGCTGAGACTTCAGGGCAGCAAGGGTAGAAGATGAATAGGGTGATACTGTCATGGTCAGAGCATGGCAGAAGTGGAGGTAGAAGGAAACGTCAGGTATGAGAAATTTTTGAAGGTAGAACTGGCAGGATTTGCTGATGGATCAGATGTGAGGAGTGAGAAGAAAAGGAGCCACAGATGACCCCATTGTTTTTGGATGACTGGAACTGCCATTTACTGAGAAGACTGAGAGAGGAACAGGTTTGGGCAGGAGTAGATGAAGTCAGAAATTTGTTGCAGCTGAGGGGATTCCAAGCCACTGAAGGAGAAATGTCAAATAGCAGCTGGTTTTCTATGTAACTGAACTTCAGGCCTGGAACTCCTGAGATAATAGTTTGGGATTCATCACTAAGTATGTGATAATTAAAGCCCAAAATTGGATGAGGTCACCTAAGCAATGACTTAGAGGAGAAAAACAAGGACTAACCTCTGGGGCATCCCAACATTTGGAGGTTATGAGATGTGTTCACAGCTTTGGAGGTTTCAGTCCATGGTCTGTTGGCCCTGTTGCTTTTGGGCCTGTGGTGAGGCAACACATCATGGCAGGCAGCACATGATGGAGCAAAGCTATTCACCTCACTGCTGGGACACAAAAAGAAAAAGAGAAGAAGGAACCAGACTCCCACAGTTCCCTTTGAGGGCACAGCCCCAATGACCTAAACCCTTCCATCAGGCCTCATCTCTTAAAGGTTCCACTGCCTCCCAATGGTGCCAACCTGAGGACAAAGCCTTCATACATGGGTCTTTGGAGACTTTCCAGAACCAAACCATAGCAGGTGATAAGGAAAGAAAACAACAAACAAACAAACAAAAAAACAATGGAGGTTGAGGAGAAATAACCAGTGAATTAAGAGGAAAATAAAGATGGAATGGTATCCTGGAAGCCAAGGAAAGATAATGTTTCAAGGACAGCAAACAAACTATGTCAAACATGATGGCAGGTCAAAGAAGATGAGTACTGAAAATCAAACTCTGAACTCTGCAATGGAAATTATTGGTGATACTGAAAGGAAGGCTCAAGAGTAACTGGGAGGAGAGAAACTGAAGATAGAATGGAGAAAATTCCTTCAAGGAGTTCTGCTGTAAAGGGAGGCTGAGGAATGGGACAGCATCTAGAAGGGGATGTATGGTTAACAGAAAGGTTGCTGTTGATTTTTTCTTTTTAAATGAGAAACTACAGGATGTGTGCACATCAATAGGAATGATCCAAAAGAAAGAGTTACAGCAGAAGCCACAAAAGAGGGAAGCTATTTCAGATACAAGATAAATTCTGCTAGTAATAAAGACATAGATATGGCAAATGTTACTGTAGTTTATTGCCTATGGTCATAACTGAAGTAAATGCAAGTCTTCAGTGAGAGGTTAGTGAAAATAATTTATACATGTATTTAAAGTATGTAATATATTACATATATACACATATACATATACACACATATGTGTATATATACATATATATGTATACATATGTATATGTATATGTAATATACATATACATATATATATGTATTTTTAACCATCCAAGTTCCTAAGACTCTTCATTTTAGTGTATGATCGTGACAATGTGTGACTAAGGCAGAGCAGATGATAAGATGACTGGAGGAGGGGAGGTAAAAAGACTGATAAGCTGGAATACTGGAGAAATTCTGTATGTAGACAGTGAACTCTCCCAGAATTATGAAAGAGAAGTCCTGGAGAAAATGACAGTGAAGCTGGGCACCTGTAATTCCAACTACTCAGAAGTCTAAGGCAGAAGGGTTTAAAAAGAGCTGGGGGGCTGGGATTGTGGCTCAGTGGCAGAGCGCTTGCCTAGCATGTGTGAAGCACCAGGTCCGATTTTGAGCATCACATGTAAATAAATGAATAAAATAAAGGTCTATCAACATCTAAAAAAAAAAAAAAAAAAAAAAAAAGAGCTGGGGTTCAATCCCCAGTAACACACACACACACACACCAATGAAAAGAAAAAGAAAAAAAAAAAGGGACCGTGAGCTCAGAACTAAACACTAAATGTCAGCCTCTGCCTGGATGAATGCCACCTGAGCCAGAGGATCCCCAACACACCAGGCAGCGTCCTCTACTTCCAGGCAGTTGCAGGTACAGGAAACTTCTTCCTTATTCTGAATGAAATCCTACCATTGTAAAACTCTCAGACTGCTCCTAGCTCAGTCTCTAGACTATTCATGACAAGGCTAATCCTTCGGACTTAACGGTAATTTTAGAAGCAATTAAAGACAGTTTCAAGTGTTCCCTTTTCTAGGGACAACACTGTTGGGCCTCTCAAGCATTCCTAATCCATCACAGTTTCCAGGACTTTCACTATCCTGGTTGCTCTCTTCTGGATATATTTGATTTACTGAGTCACTTGGGGTGACAGGGTCAGCTAGGATCTTCTGACTTCCCTTCTGCTGTTCAAATCACTATGGTAGGCTAGGCAAGGTGGCCCACACCTGTAATTCCAGCACTTGGGAGGCTGAGGCAGGAGGATCATAAGTTCAAAGCCAGCCTCAGCAACTTAGTGAGGCCCTAAGCAACTCAGTGAGACCCTGTCTCTAAATAAAATACAAAATAGGGCTGGGGATGTGGCTCAGTGGTGGAGTACCCCTGGGTTCAAACCCCAGTACCCAAAAAAAAAAAAAAAAAAATCACTGTGATAATTAATAAACACTTTACTTTGCCAAGGTGGGTGGGTGCAACATTGTTACTGAGCGATAGCAAAATATCATATACTCGTTACAGAGAGATGCTTCTCCTCCACAATCTGCAGCCTTCTGCTAACCCTGCTAACTCATAGTGATTAACATTATGGCAATGGAACTACTGACAAGAAAGAACATTACAACTGGGCACAGTCCGCTACTCAGGAGGGGGAGGAAGGAGGATCACAAATTCAAGGCCAGCCTTGGCAACTTGGAAAGATCCTGTTAATCAATCAATTGCACTGGAGATAGACTTCAATGCTAGTGGGTCCCTGGGTTCAATACCCAGTACTGGGGTTGGAGGAATGTTACAGTGTCAATGTTTCTAACACAGGGCAGAAAGGACTATGAACTAGCACATCAGAAGGAGTACTTACAAGAATATCAGTATTTTCAAAATAATTCCTCCAGTATGGTCTGATTTTCCTCTGTCCACCAATGTCCCATACATTCAGTTTAAAACCCTGTGATTGTACACTTTTGATGTTAAAACCCTGAAACAGAGGCAAAAACACCAAATGTTATTAATTTTGACGACATTACATTTAAGTTTGTGGGTGTGTGTGGGGGTGCATGCATGTAACCTGGGGTTTAAACAGGGTCTCAAGTACACTAGGCACATGTTCTACCACTGAGCTATACCCCCCGCACCTAATGGTTATTTAAAACATTTATTCAGGTCAGGTGTGGTGGTGCATGCCTGTAATTCCAGGTACTTGGGAGGTTGAGGTATGAGGATTCCAAGTTTGAGGTCAGCCTGGGCAACTTAGGGAGAGGCTCTATCAAAATAAGAAACAAAAAGGGCTGGGGATGTAGTTCAGTGGTAGAGTGTCCTTGGGTTCAACCCCAGTACCAATAAAACAAAAACCAAAACAAAGTAAAAAACCCCACAAAACCAACTGAAGTCCTCTGCCAGATATGATACTTTTTTTCCTCCAGATACGATATGTTAATACTGAAAATGTGATGTGAAAGAAAATGTATTTATACATGCTTATTTCACTCAGGTTGTGGAATCAGTGCTAATAATGTCAGGGCTAACATGATGTTTCCTATAATGGAAAAAAATATAAAATGGCTGGGGGTATAGCTTAGAGGTAGAGTATCTGCCTAGTATGCATGACATCCTGGGCTCAATACCCAGAACCACAAGGAACACACATGCACACACACAGATGCTGAGGACCACCTATGATTAACAGAGAGCACACCCCCCTGCTGAGTGCTCAGCATGGTAAATTTAACAGGGCATTACATGTAAGTAACAAAAAACAGAAGCTGAAACTAAAAACAACTGGAAAGAACAAATGCCAAGTTTAAAAAGAGATAACAACTACAAATCTGGAGGATTAGACTAAGTATAACTCAAAATAAATTTTGTCAAATGGATTAATCAAGAAAACGAGCGAGCTGAACTGATGGCTTCATAAGTGGGGTGTGAGTGCAGTAGGGAGGTGAGGCCTACTGGGACAGCATGTCCCACCTCTGAGGTGGAGCCCTCAATTACAGTGAGGGAAACAACAGTCGAACCAGTGGTCACTTGAAACTGCATTTCAATGGGCACCTCTGATGAACTTGAAAACAAAGTTTTCATTTTCAGGATTCATTTTTACTCAAGGTTGAACTTTGAGGAAGGTGCGCAAAGCGAATTTGGGACAGGCAGAATGGCCACCTGGGAGTTAGTGTGGAGAGAAACAAATTAATAAGACCTTTGGGGTTCAGAGAGAAGGCACTTCATATGCAAGAATTAAAAAAAAATTCTTGCAAAAATGATACAGGGAAAAATATGATACAGGGAAACAAAGATTTGAAAGAAAAAAAAAAAAAATCCAAGCAGCAGTTTGCTACCGTAGAAGAGACATTTCATCCAGAATAACTGGAGTTAAGTGGGCCTGGGGATGCATCCATAAACATTCCCCTCATCTGGCAGCTTGCCAACCCTACTGCCTAGCACAGAAGGACAAGGCACTGTGCCACAGTACAGGATCACTGCCACCAATTCCCACTGAGGAATAGTCACTAGAGGATAATCAGGGATGATACTGACGATTGCTCCCCTAAAACACCAATGACTGAATAAATTAGAAGTTTAAGAACTCTAAAGGGAATGGCTTAAGCTTATTGCGAGAGGCGGCTTCATTGTGACTCACTGACAAAATGACTTCTGTACACTTAAAAATTCTATACTCAACAATGATATTAAACACCGAGCCCAGGAATATCAAATCCTTTCCAGAATGAAGCAGGGAATAGGTAACAATAAATCTTGGAATTTGACTGTATGTAACAACTGCCTTAAATTGTATACCATCAGACCCAACGAATCTACTAGGAAATTATTCTAAGGAAATAATAACGAATGAGTACAAACATTTGGAGATGTGTATGATATATATAAACAACACAGAAAGATGTTCATGCTTCATTATTAAGTGAAAAATATAAAACAATGTATTTTGTATGAGCCAGTGGCTATACATATATGTGTGCATGCGCACACACACACACACATGTAAGAAAAACCCAAACAGAATTGAATGGCTACAATCCCGTGTTAATAGAGGTTACATTTGGGCATTGTAAATAATTTCTAGTTTCTCAACTTTATTTATTTATACATTCTAAATTTACTACAACAACTGTTCTTTTTCTAATATTAAACAAGGACACCATAAATTTCTTTTTAAAGAATAAATATCAAACCTTGACACGCTGTAATAACAGAGTCACCTATAACATATCAAACAACGCCTGAAGGTTAGAACTGGAACTTTGGGTTCATAACTTTGAGTTCATTACTATTTGCAGAATGGAAGTCTTTTTAGTGCTCTTGAGAAATACAGTCTATTGCTAATACTAACATAGCCCTTCTTTTTCTGGCAGAAATCCTGACACACTAATATGTGTTTTCAGCCCTTCTAGGCTAGACTGCTGTAATTTGCTCCTCCTTGGGCTATACATTAAATTTGTTCAAGAGCTGTAAAATTGCTCATTTGGTAGCAGTTGAAATGACTTTTCTGCAAAAAGTTGTGAATTACTAAGACTCATATGCCATGAAATACCCACACCAGCATTGCCATTCAAGCCTGTCGCCATGGTCTTATCACAGTATGATGGTAGAAAATGCTGGTTTTACTAAAAAAAAAAATCTCTACTTGTTCAAACACTTTGAAATGACTAAGCCCCGTAGGATGCCCCTATCAGCTTGGCCAAAAGTCAAATTTTCTCAGGACTTCCTATGTGGAATGAGGCCTAAAGAAGCCTACTGGAGTCCTAATCAACACTTGTCCTTATACCTCTGTACTGTGAGCAACACCACTGCCTTATTCTTTCCATTTTTCTTGCTTAGGAAAAAGTAAGGTTGGACTTAAAAATATAGGTAATTGGATTTTTAAATTTCTTTATTATTATTTTGTTGTGTAATACTGGAGATTAACCCATGGGTGCTCTACCACTGAGCTTTATTCTAGTCCTTTTAATTTATTTTAATTCTGAGACAGGTTCTTGTTTAATTTCTAAGGTTGGCCTCCAACCTACCATCTTCCTGTCTAAGCCTACCAAGTAGTTGGGATGATAGGCATGCACCACTATACCTGGCTTTATTTTTATTTTTTATTTTTTTTGGTACCAGGGATTGAACCCAGGGGCACTCCACCACTGGGCCACATGCCCAGCCCTTTTTTGTATTTTATTTAGAGACAGGGTCTCACTGAGTTGCTTAGGGCCTCTCTAAGTTGCTGAGGCTGGCTTTGAACTTGTGATCCTCCTGCCTCAGCCTCCCAAGTGCTGGGATTACAGGCATGCGCCACCGCACCTGGCTGTTTTTTATTTTAAAAATTGAAACATATTTGTATTAAGTCTTAAAAATACATGCTAAAATAACAGTGGGTTTTTCTCTGAGTATTCTTTAGTGTTTTATATGTTCTTTGTATTTTCTACATGTATTAACAATAAGGATAAAGCTTTGTTTTTGTAATTTATTGGCACTGGGGATTGAAACCGGGGCCTACTGCGTGCTATGCAAGTGGTTTACCACAGAGCTGGACCTGATAAGGTTATTGCTTCAGTGTACACAGTTCTAGGGATTGAACCCAGGGGCTTGAGCATGCTAGGTAAATGCTCTACCACTAAAGTATGTGCCCAGCCCTTTATAAATTTTATTTTGAAATAGGGTCTCACTAAGTGGCTGAGCCTGGCTTCCAACTTGCAATCCTCCTGCCTCAGCCTCCTAAACAATGAGGCTATTTTTAAAGAGAATATATAAGCTGGGCACAATGGTGCCTGCCTGCAATCCCAGCTACTCAGGAGGCTGGAGCAGGAGACTGCGAGTTTGAGGCCAGCTTCAGTAACAGCAAGAACCTGTTTTAAAATAAAATAAAAAAGACTGGGCTGGGCAAGGGGTGCATGCCTGTAATACCAGAGATTCGGGAGGATGAGGCAAGAGGATTTCAAGTTAAAGACAGTTTCAGCAACTTAGCAAGACCCTGTCTGAAAATAAAAAAATAAAATGGGCTGGAGATGTAGCTCAGTGGTTAAGCACACCTGGGTTTAATCCTTGGTACCAAAAAAAAAAAAAAAAAAGCGGCGGCGGGGGAGGGGGGGCAGGTGACATAGCTCAGTGGAACAGTGCTTGGCTATCATGTGTGAGGCACCAGGTTCAACCTCCAGTACCACAAGGGAAAAAAAAAGAATATATAGGGCTGAGGGTGCAGCTCAGTGGTAGAGTGCTTATCTAACATGTCTGAAGGTTCTGGGTTCAATCCCCAGCATCAAAAAAGAAAAAAAAAAGCATATATATGCATATATATATATCACTTAGATCTGAAGGAATTTATTGTCTTGATACAAATTATATATACATATGTATATATATACACATATATATGTATATATACATTTAGAATTGTGGTAGAATATATATAACATAAAATGTATCATCTTAACAGTTTTAAAGTAAACAGTTGATTGCCATTAGGTACATACATTCACAAAATGTACATCCAACCACAGAACTGTTTTCGTTTTGCAAAACTGACTCTGTACCCATTCAACAAATTTTCCCATTCACCCCTACCCAGCTTCAGTAATCACCAGTCTACTTTCCATCTCTATGAATTGGACTACTCTCTGCATGGCATGTCTTCATAAATGTTGGAAATGTGATTATTTTTAGACCAAACAGACTTTGCTCAGAAACAACACTTGGAAGTGGACACAACTATATTTCCCATTTTGTCTCTCCAACTGCTATTATCATTTTCCCCGTGTCACATAGCCCCTGGAGCCAAGGCAGTGCTCACCTGCGTAGGGGTGATGTGGCTGATGTCTTCAGACGCAAGCTGCTTCAGCAGAGTAGTCTTGCCAGCATTATCCAAGCCCAGGAGAAGGATTCTCACCTCCTGGTCTGGCGCACTTTTCAACTTGCGCAAAATGGAGAGTAAGCCCTTAAACAACCATGAAGGAGACAGATTACTTTGGGGGCAGTGACTTTGATTATTACAGCATATCAGAATAACTTCTCCTTGAAAAAAGTTCCTGCTTATGGAGAAGCTTATATTATTACTTTCCACTCTAACGCCATTTATTCCATTTGCTTTCTCCTTCCAAGTTTTAGCAGAAGAACTATAGTAAATGCAGCAACTTAGGTGGCATGGCTTATTTCTGCTCCTACTATTAATCCAGTTTAACAGTCACCTTAAATCTTGTGGAAGTGTGAACTACTACCCCACCTGCGTTCCTAAAGCCCTTCACACTCATCATACCAGACTAGGTAACTGATTTTTGTATTTTTCTCCTTTTCTAGAGTGAAGTTTTTAGTAGGTAAAGACCATAGCTTCTGTCTCCTACAATGCCTGGCACTTATTAAATAGATTCTAGATAATAATTGTTCGAGCAAATAGAATCATTTATCCAAAGTTAATGCAAGATTTTAAGAGGCCACACACAAAGGTTGTATGAAATTGTAGCTGGGCTCCTCTGTGTTTAAGAGTCGACCGACCAACATAGTTCCTATTTAAGACTTCTTTATTCAAAATACTTGATCATCATCTAATTTTCACAAGACCTTTATATGATAGGTGCATAGTATTGATTATCTGTTTTTTGAATGATAAATCTGATCAACAGAGAAGTTAGGGAATAGGGAACTGTAAAAGGCATTCATGATACAAAAAAACATGAAAATTTAACCAGGGTTGTTTTTGGTTTGTTGTTTTCTCAGTGTTGGGGATGAAACCCAGAGACTCACACATTCTAGGACAGCGCTCTTCCACTGAGCTACACTAAGTCATGCTTTTTTTTAGCTAAGAATATAAGACAAATTTTATAAGGCAGTTATTTGTTCCATTCTGAATCTGACAATCTTATTCTAATGAGGTCTAACTACAACAAGAAGCAAAGGAACCAAGGGTTTAAAGGGCACACAATCCAATCTCTCAGCCAGAGTAGAAATTCCTTCAAGCTGAGTCTTGGAATTATATAAAATGGTTGTATTTATCATCCGCATTGCACTAGGCAAAAATTCAAACCAGTTTGTTCACTAAGACCAAATAATACTTTCATGAAATAATTCTCAATAATTAGGTCTTTGAACAATGATATACAAATATGCATAACTGTCAAGAACTCTTCTGACTCAGAGACTCTTTGTTTACCACTTCAGTACAGTATTTGCACTGACTGGATAAGGACATTAACCTCTGTATGCCTCAATTTTTTCCAGCAATGAAATGGCAGGTTTAGTCTAAGACACACACATTTTGTGCCAAAAGATTTAGGAGGAGAGACTGCATAGATTTCAAACGAACCAAAGACAGGCAGGACTTTTATAAAGGTAGGATCCCCACCCACCCCAGTACTAGGGATTAGTCCAGGATCTTGTATATGCTAGGGAAGTACTCTACTATTGAGCTACATCCCCAGCCCTTTTTTCTTTTCTTCTTTTGTTTTTACCTCATCTGGCCTTAAATATTTTGACACCATTCCATCTTTTTTTTTTTGGAACCGGGGATTGAACTCAGGGGCACTTGGCCACTGAGCCACATCCCCAGCCCTATTTTGTGTTTTATTTAGAGACAGGGTCTCACTGAGTTGCTTAGGGCCTCGCTAAATTGCTGAGGCTGGCTTTGAACTCTCGATCCTCCTGTCTCAGCCTCCCAAGTGCTGGGATTACAGGCGTGCGCCACCGCACCCGGCACCATTCCATCTTAATACTACATTTATGCTGCCACGGTGGTGCACGCCTGTCATCCCAGTGATTTGGGAGGCTGAGGCAGGAGGATTGCAAATTCAAAGTCAGCCTTAGCAACTTAGCAAGGCCTTAAGCAACTTAATGAGACTCTGTTTCAAAATAAAAAATAAAAATAAAAAGGGCTGGGGATGTGGCTCAGGGGTTAAGTGCCCGAGTTCAATACCAGTAACCCCTTCTCCCCCAAATATATTTATAGGAAGTTTCCTGGATTCCTATTGGCTATATTGCAATCACTCATTTATAATACCACCTTTCAGAACAGTTAAAATTAGAATTCTGAAATCCTTAGGGAACTGGTGACACAAAAAGGCCAAGAACAGGGAAAACACATTATACAGCTCATCCTGAGTTCCTGATTGGATGTGAAAAGAAAGGGTCTCATTACCTCTTGTAATAAATTCTAAAACAGGAAATTTATCAGATTAATACATTAAATGACATGCAGGCAAAGTTCTCATGCATTATCTACTAGTGTATATATTGTGAAGGAAGATCCATTGTTTATAAAATATTTTCGAGTTTAAAATTAATGTTTTGGGCTTTTCATCATTTGTCTCTTTAAAAAAATTACTAAAAATACTGCCTTCTACAGGCTGAGACTTTTTATACACAAGTTATATTTGAAACTGAATAAATAAGAGAAAAACAATTTCTATTCATCATAAAAGAAAAGAAGAGACGCAAAGCACAGATAAGAAAGAAATCATTCTAACTGTGGATAAATTTGACTGACCTAATGGTAGAGAATACAGTACTTCTACATTTCTAATGAGTAATCTTCCTTAGTAGGAAAACAATAATGTCAGATGCTTCACCTTTAAGTAAAATTGCACAGAAATGGAAAGTTCAGCTAATATTTTCTTCCAGCAAAATGATAAATGGCATCTCAAGAATGGTGGAGGGAGGACAAGTGCAAATGCTATAGAGCATCATATTAACCCAGCCACCAAAGACAGGGGATCACAGGATTAACGGGGTTTGCTAAATAGGGAAGAGGATATTTATAGATATCAGGGTTCTGCTTGAAAGGTACAAAGTAAGCTGATTTAAGAGGCTGGATGAAAGACCAGAGCAAGTGTATTCTATGCTCCTATCTATTGTGCCATACTTTATTTCAAATGTCAAATGAAGAAACAACATTAGAAGTTAAAGTTATGATGGGGCTGAGTTATAAAGTATAAATACAACACAATTAATTTTTAAAGTATATTTTTGGCCCAAATATCCACTCATTCAATTATCATTAACATCCACATCGTGCCCCAAGCACCACAGTGAGCAAAACGGGCATGATCTTTATGTAGGATTAACTTTCCTATGACATTAAATAAAACTAATAAGAAACAAGAACTTCAGCTAATGGTATGTACGTGTTATCAGTATGTAAGCTATCTGCATGCTGGAAAAAAGTGATCTGACTCACCCACAAAACAGACTTTTCTACCAGTAAATCATGAATAGATGTACTACTGACTACATTTTACCTGCTTCAAAATCAGCTTAAACTCAACTCCTGGCACAGGCTTGGCATACTGACCTAAATGATATAAACTAGGTCATTCAAAGAAACCAGAGTAGTGGAGGAGGAGAGAAATTTTTTGGTATATGAAAGTATAAGGAGGCTGGGGTTGTAGCTCAGTGGTAGAATGCCTGCCTAGCATGTGTGAGGCACTGGGTTTGCTCTTCAACACCACATAAAAATAAATAAATAAACTTAATGTATTTTTGTCCATCTACAACTAAAAATACATATATATGTGTATATATAGGTATATATATGTATATATGTTTGTGAGGGTGAGGAGTAGCTAAAAATTAAATACTAAAACTACTAAGTTAAGTGTCAAATACATACATGCTCCATAACTAGCTTAAATGGAACTGACTGTCATTTATTTTTACCTCTTTAAACTGAACTATTGCCAGGTGCAGTGGCACACACCTGCAATCCTAGCCACTTGGGAGGCTGAGGCAGGAGGATCCTAAGTTGGAGGTGAGCCTCAGAAACTTAGTAAGATCCTGTCTCAAAGTAAAAAAATGAAAAGGGTTGGCCATGTAGCTTAGTGGTAAAGCGCCCCTGGATTCAATCCCTAGTGCCAGAAAATAAGTAAGTAAATAAATAAACTGAACTACAGTTTGGAAAGGACCTTTTTTTTTTTTTTTTTTTTTTTTTGACCTTTCTACTAAATAAATGCAGTGCTCCCTAAGGGACAAACAAAGGTATCTCCTCAGAAGAGTGGGGTCCCACTTCAGTAAAGTCCTGATGAAAAGAACATTGTGGGCTTTAGAGTTTCAGACAATATTCAGCTTCCCTGTGTGAGTAACCCTGGTCACAATTTCATCCAGAAAAATGGGAACAACACTTACATCTCAAGAAAAAAGCTATGAGGACCAAATCAAGTAATATATATAAAGCATGATGCATAGCAGTCACTCAAAAGAGTATATATATATATATATTTAATCATACAAATTTCTTTTTTATGCTGCTGGGGATGGTGTGGTCCAGGGATCCACACGTAATGAGCACATGCTCTACCACTGAGCCACACCCCCAAAGTCCCACTTTTTTTTTTTTTTTTTTTTTTTTTGGAACCAGGGATTGAACTCAGGGGCACTCAGCCACTGAGTCACATCCCCAGCCCTATTTTGTATTTTATTTAGAGACAGGGTCTCACTGAGTTGCTTAGGGCCTCGCTAAGTTGCTGAGGCTGGCTTTGAACTCGCGATCCTCCTGCCTAAGCCTCCCAAGTGCTGGGATTACAGGCGTGCGTCACTGCGCCCGGCCCAGTCTGTACTTTAGCAAGACCTTGTCTCAAAATAAAACACTAAAAAGGCTGGGAATGTAACTCAGTGTAGAACACCCCTGGGTTCAATCCCCAGTACCACAAAAAAGAAAAATAAAATCGCTAGATATCATAAGACAGGGATAAAAAAATCTGATCCTAAACGTTCAGAGAAATCCATAATGCTTTCTTTGTTGCAGGAACTCAATTTAAAAAATATGTATTAGTCGTAGCTTAAGTTTTTAAAACGAAGCAAAAGCTGGTGCTCACTCTTGGCTTGTATAATTAACCATAGGGGCTCATGGGATACCAAACTTGACATACTTAATCACACCCCTGACCATTTAAATTCGTGTTCCACTTCCATTTCTAAGAATAGTTCACACTTTAGGAGAAAACAGATAAAGAACCCAGAATAATTTGTCCTAATTTCTAACTTCATTTTAAGAAAAAAAAAAAGAAAAACAAAATCTGTTTTGATTATTAAATACGACAGTTGTATATAACCGTGTTGCTTATACACTGTCATTTTGTTGTACACAGTGCCAGTTTGCACCTGGAAACATGAGCAGTGGTTAATTTATTGAGGCCTATAATTATAAATTAAGCAATCATGAAATTATACAGTCCACTTAATTGAAAAACAAAACTGGAAAAAGTTAGCCAACTCTCATGTTTCTCATCTATAATGACAAATCTCATTCTCTGCTGTTTTTGCATGCCTTTTTCATTTCAAATTTAGTTATTTTCTGTGTAAATATTTATGTTTGCACTTATTTGTTGGGATAAACTTAGCCTTTAAATGGACAGCTCATGTATAAATGATTAATAAAAAGAAAACACTTGTAAAAATCTGTTTAGCCTGAGGTTAAAAAAACTGCATATGTAGCAAGTGTGAAATGTGATTGGCAACCTCAGATCAAATAATTCTACTTCTTTAACAACGTGACAATGTAAAAATCAATAGAAATTTCTTTCCTGTCACAATTTACTCATTGGATACTCTGACCAACGATAGATGCATTTTCTCTGCTGGACATCTAGATTTTCATTCATAAGTCAACAGAAGTTATTCCACATTTTAAAAAGTCATAAAAAGGGGCTGGGAATGTAGCTCAGTTGGTAGAGTGCTTGCAAGGCAAGCACTAAGGCCCTGGGACCCTGGGTTCAATCCCCAGCACTGCAAAATAAGAAAAAAAAAAAAAAAAAAAAGTCATAAAAAGGGGGCTGGAGTTGTAGCTCAGTGGTAGAGCGCTTGCCTAGTGCGTGTGAGGCACTGGGTTCGATCTTCAGCACCACATAAAAATAAACAAAGTAAAGGTATTGTGTCCATATACAAGTAAAAAAAATTTTAAAAAGTCATAAAAGGGACTACTGGATAGGGTGAGGAAGTAACTAACTATAACTGGCTCTTTGTAGTTGGTAAGTCAACCTACCTGCTTTAAAAATCTATTTTTTCTTTGACTAGATCTAAAAGTACTCAATTTCATTTTTGTTCCTTCTACTTAAAATTCAACAAGAAACTTAGTGTCAATGGTCAAATCTGTCACACATCGTGATTTACAATGAGAAAGTTTAATTTCAGTTGACAGAAAAGGTTTGTCCAAAATTCATGGTCACTTTCCAGTTTTTATTTTCCATTCATTTTAGTTTAGCAACCCCAAGCTGGGATTAAGACTTTTGGTCCTGGTGTGGTCACTCGCAAAAGGGAATTGCAACAGGTTTCAAAGGAAATGCTAAGGACTAGCATTCACCTCTATCAACACCAATTAAGCATAGAACGAAATATCGGTCATCACCAACAATCAGACTTTGCAGAACTCTCAGCAAATAAATAACTCTGGTCTGCACACACTGAGACGTGGTAAAATCTACCAGGCATCCTTTCCAAGAGGCACCTCTTTGTGTCCTGGGACTTAATCCCTCCCCGCCTCATCCAGCGACCCGTGCATCCCGAGGAAGAGGAGAGCTAGGCTACCATCTCCCTTGATGCCGCCAGGGTGACCTCAAAGATAGTAGCGCTGGCCCCTCTCTCGCTTCCGGCCGGGCCCCAAGCGGACCCCACTGTCCTGCGGCGCAGGGAGGCCGATTCCCTGGTAGATCTAAGCCTGCGTGCGGAGACAGCTCTCCGCAGTTCCTCCGATCTACCTTCAGCCCTATTCCCAGACTAACGACGCAGCTCAGGCTCCGTACCAAGTCAGCCACGCACTCTGCCAGACCCTTCCCCTAGCCTAGGACCTATCGCAAGCCCCGCCTTCCGCCCCAGGCCCAGGCCTCCCTCCAGGGCCCACCCTCGGGGCTTCCAGCTGTCCCCAAACCAATCCAGAACCCAGACAACAGGCTGAGCGCCATCCCATTCCCTCCTCGGCTTTAAACGCAGTGCCCCGCCCTGGGCCTGGGAACGGGAGGGAGGCGACCCGCCGGCTCTAGAGGGGCTCGGGCCCCCACACTCACCATCCTCCCGCCGAGTCCCTCCTCCTCCGCCTCCTCCGCCTCCTCCTCCTCCTGCCTCCCCCGTTACCAGGGGCAACTGCTGCGGCACCGCCCCCGACGTCCCTCGCACGCACAGCGGAGGAGAAAAGCAGCGGTATGGGGCGGGGTCCAACTTCGCTTTCTACAATGTGCGCAAGCGCGCCGAAGTGCCCGCCCACCGCGCAGGCGGACGGGGTGCGACTGGAGGCTTAGTCTGGCATGCTGAGACCCCGGGAAGGTGAAAACTCGCCCACGTGGCTGGCCGGAGTTTCCCGGCCTGTGATTGGTCACGAAGGGGAGACGTGGGGGCGGGAGAGGGGGAGGTTCCCTGGCCCTGGCAAGGCAGTGCATCCAGGCCGGGCTTCCAACGTGTGCTACATCTGGTGGCACTAGTTTCGGTGCATCCCTCCTGGGAGCAGGTAAGAGGCCTTGAGAGGAGGCCACCGACCATATCTACCCCCAGTGTCCACATCCCGGGGAGGGAGCTTGAATCCGTTCTGACTCTGCCCAGGGAGAGCTGCAGAACAGCGCAGGTTGGACTTGCACCTTCTGAGACCACGAGGTGAGGCGCAAGGAGTGGCCTATGAACACGTCCTCTCCATCCCCGTTGCTTTCTAGTGCCAGGTCTAGGGGCTGGGGTGAATGGATTGCGCACCCATCTCCACAGCCCTTGTCAGTCTGGGATGGAGAAGTTCTGTTTGGGGAGAGGTCACCTGTAGGAGAGCAAGAGACAGACTGGAAACTAGCTCTGATCCTTGAGGTAAGCTGACAGCTGAAATAAAAGGCGTGTTGGGGTCCCGCTGCGTTTTATTAAGCTATCTTGGCTCGAAAGTGCTGCCTCCCACCCCTTTTACATTGCAGAGGACCATGTGATAAGTGTGCTCCAGGTCAGGTTCTTAGACCCCGGAGACACAACAGTGGACAGAATCTGCCCTAGTGGAAATTATATCCTTAGTAAAATGCTTTTAGTACAAGATTTTATTTGTTCTCTCAGCGCTAGAAATTGACTATTGTTAAGCGATAGAGCTGGGACTTGAACTGACTTGTAAGCACTGTTTACAGTGTTGTTTATAAACACTATTTTCCAGGTAGGAGGAACAGAGTGATTTATATCTTGATATACATCAAGAACCTGGAACTTTTCTAAGATCCTATAAAGCCTGGAAGTTTGCTAAGTTGTTGAGTGCTTCTCTAAGTTGCTGAAGCTGGCTTTGAACTGGTGATCCTCCTGCCTCAGCCTCCTGAGTAGCTGGAATTATAGGCCACCATGCCCGGTTTCTTTTTTTCTTTCTTTCTTTCTTTTTTTTTAAGGAGAAAACAAAATAGGCTGAAGTGGATAGAGGACCTGTTTAATGACTTAGAGTTACTAGGAGTCTTGTGACCTCAGGGAAGAAAGGCCCATCTATTGTCAGGCTCTGAGGACTGGATCTGTTTGTTGTTCACCTTTATACATCTGCTGCGTGTGCATAGTGCAGAGCCATGTGTGCTGCAGATGCTCACCATGTCGGCTCAGTGTGAACCTTTCTAGGTTTCGGTAAACTAAGATCTTGGATTCCTAATGTCTTTGAGATGTGACATTCTCTGATTCTAGGAGATAGCAGTCATTCACCTGTTTGATTTCCACTTCCCACCTTGTTCCTAGTAATGAAACTATAGTCCTTCAGAAGGCCACCCTGAAGGCCACCATCATCACATGATGATGACCTTTCTAGGGAGGACTAGATATGGCTTGTGGGGAAGGAGGGAGAATAACTATGGACAAAACGTAGAAACCAAATATGACTCAGTATAGGAGGGCAAACAATTTGTAGCTTCATTAAAGAAAATCTGAAGCCAGGTGTGGTGGCGCATGCCTATAACCCCAGCAATCTGGGAGGCTGAGTGAGGCAGAAGGATTGGAAGTTCAAGGTCAGCCTCAGCAACTTAGGGAGCAATTTAGACCCGGTCTCAAAATAAAAAATAAAGTACTTATACACAATGGACTATTACTCAGCCATAAAGAAGAATGAAATTGTGGCATTTGCCCGTAAATGGATGGAACTGGAGATGTTCATGCCAAGTGAAATAAGCCGTTCCCCCAAAACCAAAGTTTGAGTGTTCTCTCTTATATACAGACTCTGAATCACAATAGGTTGGGGGAGTGGAGGTTCACTGGATTGGGATGGGGGAGTGTGGGGAAGGGATGGGGGATGGGAATGGGACAGTAGAATGAATCCGACCTAACTTTCCTTTGTTCATATTTGTAACTCCACATCATGTACAACCACAAGAATGGGAAGTAATACTCCATGTATGTATGCTATGTCAACATGCATTCTACTCTCATGTATAACTAAAAAGAACAAATTAAAAAAAATTCTTCTAGAATTTTTTTGTTGTAGATGGACACAATACCTCTATATTTATTTATTTATTGTTTTGTGTGGTGCTGAGGATCCAACCCAGGGCCTCACATGTGCTATGCAAGTGCTCTACCACTGAGCCACAACCCCAGTCCCAAATTAAAAATTTTTTAAAAATTAAAAAATAATCCGGGCGTGGTGGCGCATGCCTGTAATCCCAGCACTTGGGAGGCTGAGTCAGGAGGATCGTGAGTTCAAGACCAGCCTCAGCAACTTAGCGAGGCCCTAAGCAACTCAGTGAGACCCTGTCTCTAAATAAAATACAAAATAGGGCTGGGGATGTGGCTCAGTGGCCGAGTGTCCCTGAGTTCAATCCCTGGTACCAAAAAAAAAAAAAAAGTTTAAAAAAATTATTATTAGAGGGCATATGAGAGATACAACAGTGAACATTATATACGTCGTCCCAATGCTCATGCTTGGGGAGGTAGACTTTATACAAAGAATTGTAAATGACAAGGTGACAATTACAGAAGCCCAGCATTCTCCAAGGAAGGACACGATGTTGTGAGAATGTATAACAGAGAACTTTAGTCTGCCTTGTAAGAGTCAAGGAACTGTGCTCTTTGGAGGATAGTGGTTATGGGGGAAAAGGTTTCAGACTGACAATTTCAGGGTTTTTTTTTCAGGGGGGATCTTATAGTTTATATAAAACAGGCTCTGGCCAGGTGTTGTGCATGCTTATAATCCCAGCACCTCAGGAGGCTGAGGCAGGAGGATCACACGTTTGAGGCCAGCAATACCCTGTCTCAGACGAAAAAAATAATAAAGGCTGGGATGTAGCTCAGTGGTAGAGCACCCCTGGGTTCAATTCCCAGTATCACAAAAATGAAAAACCAGGTTCTGTGAAGTTTCTGTGCTGACCTCAGTTAAGCAGGTAAAGTTCTTTTGTAATTTAGCAAATGATTACCCCATTTCTGTTATGAGAGGCAGAGGACTTTGCAATGTTGAGTTGAGGGTGGAGAGAAATGTCATAGAAGTTAAGCCGTGTGTGCACATATGTGTGTTGAAGGGGTAGGCGTAGAGTTTGGCTGAGTCGGACTATCTCCAGAAGTAGGAGTCTGGGGCTCTCTAAACCAAGGTGGTATGTAATCTGCTGGCCATCAGACTTCTTTGAGCTTCTCTAGAGTTGGGGAAGTGAACCCTTGCCTCACCCCACTCTAGTTAAGTTTGGTCTATGAACCAGCCAGTAGGAGCCCAAATGGAGGGGTGGACAGGGCCAGTGGACGCTTGCTGCCTGGCTTCTGCCTTCTGTAGAGATTGTGACTTCAGTCACAGCTTCAGGGTGAGGTCAGGGAGCTGTGCATACTGCATGGTGGACCTCCCTCTGCCCTCTTCCTTCCTTTTAGGAATGATGGTCCCTGGCATATCGGCTTCCTGAAGTCTCTTCCACCTTCACAATAATCTAAAAATTGACCACTGTGCTTCCATTCCCCATTTGTTGGCTTCTCCTGCCTCTTCCATTTTTCAGGTCTTCCTTTTCTTGACTTGCCTCTTAAATTGAGTGGTTTTCAGGACTTGTCTTCAGCTCTTTCACTCTTTCTATTCTATATATTCTCACTGGGAAACTTTAACTACCTCAGTGCTGCCGACTCAGTTTTTCACTTCTATTCCAGACCTCTGTGCCTTCAAATCCGAATCCCCCTGCCCCACGTGGCCCTCTCCGGCACGCTCGGAATACTTGTGCTTGGCACGAGGGCGACCAGGGTGAGCAAAGTGAACACACCCTTCTGACTTCATAGGTGAATATTTAAGTTTAAGAGATACTTTGAAGAAAAATGAATGACTTCACGGTAGAAAGTATAAAAGTAAATTTGGAACTTATTCGTCAGAAAACCAGAAGGATTGTATAGGTGTCATTTAATGAAAAGGGGAGAGAAGAGCGTTCTGGATGGGGAATGACATTTAGAAAGGCCGCTAACAGGAGGGAGACAGTTACATTTAAGAAAGCCCATGGCATCCCAGCTACTCAGGAGACTAAGGCAGGGTATTAGGAGTTCTAGGCCACCAGGGCAGCATTAGAAGAAAAAAAAAAAAATGTCCCATGATACTTGAAACAACACGTGGAAAACCAAGCTCACTGTTTTCTGTCTCAGAGCCTATTTTTCTCTCCTGTGGGTCTGAGCACTGTATTGCCCAATCCCCAAGTCTGGTGTCACTCTGGATACTGGTGGTGTGTCACCTTGCTAGGCTGAACAAGCCTCTCAGAATTCCCTCCTGGTGTGGGCAGTGAGGGAAGAGCATCACACACCTCTCAGTCCTCAGGCAAAGACTAATTTAGGTGCTGCTGTGAAGGGCTCCCCAAGAATGGACACCATCCCTTTTTTCAGCCTTTTACACAGTGATCAAGCACAGGGCCAAAACCATAAGCAGGCATTAGGAAACACATGTTGGCGCCTAATTTCCCAGTCTGGTGATCATTCACTGGGACTGCCCAGCTGAGTTAAAAGATGTCCAGGAGCTGGTTAAAGTGGGCAATCTATAACAGTGGGAGGCATTCAGGGCCCCTTGGGCAGGCTTTGATTTGGATGACAGTCTTTGCTCTTTCTCTGTTCCTTAAGTCTGCAGTTTGTGTGTGAGCAAGATGGAGGCCAGCCTGTCTGATTTTAACATCGATGCCCCCCGTTGGGATCAGTACACTTTCCTGGGGCGGGTGAAGCACTTCTTTAACATTACAGATCCCCGCACTGTGTTTGTACCAGAGCGAGAGCTGGACTGGGCCAAGCTGATGGTGGAGAAGAGCAGGTGAGTAGTCAAAAGAAGGATTGGAGGTCCTAGATGACATTGATGGGATACTTAGGGGGAGAGGGAAGCTGAAGGAGAAGGAACAGGCAGAGATCTGTGGAAGGTGGGAGAAATGAGAAGAAGAAGACTGGGAGGACTTGATTGAGCTGGTTGGTAAACTGCCTGTTGTTCTTGGGTGACAGGATGGGGGTCATACCCCCAGGCACTCAAGTGGAGCAGCTGCTCTATGCCAAGAAGCTATATGACTCAGCCTTCCATCCTGACACTGGGGAGAAGATGAATGTCATTGGGCGGATGTCCTTTCAGGTCCCTGGCGGCATGATCATCACTGGCTTCATGCTGCAGTTCTACAGGTGGGCCCTGGAGCAGAGCAGGGGTTTGTGCAGCTACCTGGGTCTGCCAGGCAGGAAGCCAGCTTAGGATGATAATAGCAGTCCTCTTGATTGATCACTTTTCAGATATAGGCAGTGTGTTAAGTTCTTTGCATGTATTGCTGCATTTAACCCCTCTTAGTAACCCTGTACATGGGTACTATTTTCATTTCTCTTTTGTAGATGAAATTCTAGAGAGGCTAAGTAACTTTTCCAAGTTCATACAAACAGACTTTCCTAAGTTCTTCTTTCAAAAGTACTTATTCACAATGAATTTATTTTTCTAATGTAACATCCACAGTAGGCCAGGCATGGTGGCACATTCCTGTAATCACAGCAACTCAGGAGGTTGAGGCAGGGGGATGGCAAGTTTGAGGCCAGCCTCAGTCACTTAGCAAGGCCCCAAGTAACTGTGAGACCCTGTCTCAAAGTAAAAAATAAAAAGGGTTGGGGATGTGGCTCAGTGATTAAGCACTCCTGGATTCAATCCCCAGTTCTGAAAGAAAGGAAGGAAGGAAGGGAGGAGGGGAAAGGAAGGAAAGGAAGGCCCTTTTTCTTGGCTCACTTGGGGATGGAATAAACTTTCTCTGTAGCTGCTGGATGTGTGACTCTTCCTCCTATCCCTCCCCCTTTTTCTCCTGCCTCCTCCAACTGTGTGTTCATTTGTTCAGTTATTGAGTTAGGCCTTGGCCAGGTGCTGGGAATATAAAGACATTAGTCTCTCCCTCATGGAGCTCTGTTGAGGAGAACAAGAAGTAAACAGAGTGCAGCTTGGTACATGGTAGGTTGGAGGAAGAATTTGGGGTTGTGGGAGCAGGGTACATGGAATGACTACTTCTGTCTCAGGAAGGATGGGACAGGTTGGGAAGGTTCCAAGGATTTTTCCATGTTTGGAAATTTTATGTACCAAAAGCCTGGTACATAAAACAGTGGGAATGGCAGATGATGTGGTAATTGGTAGAGTTCAAGCCCTCACTTCCATCCTAACTCATCTACTTCTGGTCTCCCTTCCTGGTAGGACCATGCCAGCAGTGATCTTCTGGCAGTGGGTGAACCAGTCCTTCAATGCCTTAGTCAACTACACCAACAGGAATGCTGCCTCCCCCACATCAGTGAGGTAGGAGACCTGAACCCCAAGCTATCCCTCTTACCTCCTCAGGAACAGCCCTTCTGAAGGGTTCCTGGGCTGTCACTCCATGTGTGGGACCTACAATGAGCAGGTAACAAAGTCACCCTGACTAGGAGAGTATGTTCTTCCCAGACCAGTTCAAAATATGCTCATTCATTCATTTGACAAAAATATTATATACTAGGTGGGGTTCCAGAAGTTAGGGATACCTTATGAACAGGACATTGTGGTCCCTATTGTGGTGGACTTTAAGATCTTTTAAGAAAAGAAGCACAATAATCTCATGGGATTGCTGCCATTAAGGATATAGACAGTGACAGCATAGCAAATGGTAGAAGGGTATCCATGTAGATAGGCTGGTTGGAAGTCCTTTCTGCAGAGACAACATTTTAGCTGTTTCTGAAGGATGAGAACTCAGCCCATAAAAGCCCAGGGAAGAGTCAGGCATGGTGGTGCCGACTGTACTTCAGCAATTCAGGAGGCTGAGGCAAGAGGATTACAAGTTCAAGGCCAGCCTGGGCAGTTTAGCTAGATCTTGTCTCAAAATAAAACTTCAAAGGATTGGGGATGTAGCTCAGTGGTAGAACCCTTGCCTATGACACATGAGGCCCTGGGTTCAATCCTCACATCTACAGGAAAAATAAAAAAAGAATCCTAGGAAAGAATTCCCCACACAGGGAGCATCAGTGTACACAGGTTAAATACCCAAAGAAGCCCACAGGGCCGGGGCATTGTGAGTATGGGGAGGGGGTCCAAGATGAGACTGGGGACAGATAACATGGGCATGAAGCCCTTATACCAGATTTTCTCCCCCAAGCCGGTGGTCTTATCTTAGCCAGCTGGGCCCCCACCCCCAACACCTAATCTTTCATCCATCTAGCATCCTTTTCCTCCACTAGGCAGATGGCCCTTTCCTACTTCACAGCCACAACTACTGCAGTGGCCACTGCTGTGGGCATGAACATGTGGACAAAGGTATGGTCAGGGGCTGCTGTGGGCACAGTGGCCACCAGGGGGCAGCAGAGTCTTGGGGAAGACAGAGCTATCCTGGGATAGTTCCATAGTGGCCTTGGCAAGAGTTTGGGATTCTCTCTCTGGATGCCTGGTTGTGTGATGGTAGCTTGGTTTGATTGTCTTCCTTTCTTTATAATCCTTAAGTCCCCTCCACTTCCATCTTCCCATGAGCCTGAACAATTCCCATTGTTCCCCGCCCCCAACAGAGAGCGCCACCGTTGGTGGGCCGCTGGGTGCCCTTTGCTGCTGTGGCTGCAGCTAACTGTGTCAATATCCCAATGATGCGGCAGCAGTGAGTACAGGGAGCCCTGTTTCTCCCTACACACCACAACTTAGCAGGGAAAGGACAGGAAATCAAGGCAGTGGGTGGCTTCCTGGGACTGGGATTTTATGGAGAGGACTGCTGGGTGAGCCTCTGAAGGGTCCCTGAAGACTAGCCACCCCTGTGGTGACGGCCCTGAGAGTGGTAATGGTGGGTGATTTAGGGTAGTCTATTGTTGTGGGATGGGGGAGATGGTGTGGACCTGTGGGGTTTTATTCCAGATCCTCTCCTTTCTACTGAAGCTGTGTTAAAGTCGTGAACTCTGCCTACCCCCAAACCCTGGGATGATGACCAAATGAAATGCAGCAGAGCAAGAAGCCTAAAGATAGAACAGAACCAAGAAGCCTGAACAAAGCCAGAGGAGTAGATAGATGTTTTCTAGACCCCCAGCTCTAAGCGTTTCAGCCGAAAAGGTGGAAAAACTCACTGTGTATTACAGTTTTTACCTTTTTTTTTCTTTTTGCAGTGCTAGTGTCTTGTGCATGCTAGGCTAGTGTCTACCACTGAGCTACGTCCACATTCTGGTTTTTGTTTCTTGACTAGAGTGTGCAGAGATATTCCTCTGCTTTGAGATGTTCCTCTGCACCACACAGCACCTGGAACATAGCAAATACTACATAAGTGTTAGCTATTATTGCTACCATTGTCGTCATTAATATCTATAATCCATGTTTTCGTGGGACTACTAGCATTGGAGATTTACCATAGGATCCCTTAGAGAAAGAACACTACAGAATATCATGTATCCACATTGCTCCTTTCCGCTTCCCTTTCTCCATCTAGTTTTTTCCCAGCAAATGAACAAGTATAGCCACCTACCTGGTCTCTGGTGGAGTGCTGTCAAGAGCTGGTACCAGGCACAGTGGCACATACCTGTAATCCCAGTAGCTCGGGAGGCTGAGACAGGAGGATCACAAGTTCAAGACCAGCCTTAGCAACTTAGCAAGGCCCTAATCAACTTAGCAAGACCCTTTCTCAAAATAAAGATAAGGGCTGGGAATGTAACTCAGTGGTAAAGTGCCTCTGAGTGCAGTTCCCAGTACTCCCCCCACCAAAAAAATAGCTGGTTTGTGAGCACCCGGAGTAGCTGGAGTGGTCACTGTCAGGTATTGGACTAAGTAGTTGTCAGGCATTATCCTATTTAATCCTTACCCAGTCCAATGAAGTGGGTGCTCAGATTATCCCCATTTTGCTGATCAGGAGAATTGAGGCTTTCAAAGGGTTAAGGACCACGCTCAAGATTATACACATGCTCTGCAGTTTAAGTAGTCAGCTGAGGCAGTATGTACCCTTGGCCAACTCTCTTAGCCACTGCTCACTGGAGTGTGGAAGAAAGGTCAGAGGGTGAGGTACCTAGAGCTTGAGTGCCTTGGCCTTGGTCCCTTGGTATGTCATAGGTCTGGCAGGCTCCCAGCACCCCTTTCCGAAGTCCAGCAACTCCTGTTTATGTTTAGGGAATTGATCCAGGGCATCTGTGTGAAGGACGGAAATCAGAACGAACTTGGCCATTCCCAGGTGAGCGGAGGCCTCTCTTGGGGTAGGAGTGGGGATTTCCTTCTAAGACCCTGTTTCCTCCTTAGTGATCACAGCAGGCCTTTGTGCCATTATAGTATTAAAAAGGCTTGTCCCTGACTCCAGCCTCATCCCCATAAATTTTCCCTGTATTTCTGTTTGGAACAGGCCTCTTATATCCTCCCTGCATCATTTCTGGTTCTGAAACCAGCTCTGACTTGCCCATGACTCTTACCCAGCCCTCCAGTGCAGTCTACATACACAGAATAAATCATTCCTGATCATTTAATCTTGTCTACCCTCAGAGAGCTGCAGCCATAGGCATCACCCAAGTGGTAATTTCCCGGATCACCATGGCTGCCCCTGGCATGAGTAAGATGGAGAAGCCCTCCCATCCTGGGGAACTCTGGAATACATGGTGGAGGCCTTAGCCACCCTCAGCTTTCTGGTGGGGGGAGGTGGGAGCCTCGCCTCTATAGCCATGCTTCTCAAACTTGGGCAAATCATATTAGTTCCTAGGATGTGAATTAATCAGAGAGTTGGGGGAGAAAGTTATCTTCCCTGAACTAATGAAAAGTCATTATGCGCCAGTGCTTGATGTGCTGGACACAGTGTGGGCTGCTCAGGAGACGGTGGTAGAGAGAATGAAGTCCTTGCCTGGGTGTGCTTCCAGCAGGGGCATATTGCAGATTTGTTTACATGAGCCTTCAAAGTTAGTTTTTAACTTTGAGAAGGATGCTTTGGGCCCAGTAGTATATGTCTTCCTGTTACTAACGTTCCTGAGGTTTGAACGTTCAGAAGTTTGGGAAGCATGATTTTGCTGGGACCTGGGAAAAGAGAGTGGCCAAGACTATACAGTCTCTGTTCTCCCCAGTGGCAAATATTTTTTGGCACTTTTGGGGAGGGAGGGAACCTCTCAATTCCTACTCTGACCGCAGAAAGGGGACTTGGTGAGAGTCTTCTAGCCATCCTCCACCTCCAGCTTCTCCGTTCTCTTCTAGTCTTGCTGCCAGTCATCATGGAAAGGCTGGAGAGACTGCATTTCATGAAGGTAAATGGGGCTGTCTTTGCATCTCCCCTGCCCAATTCCCCACCACACCTGTGCTTGGGACTCCCTCCCCTCCCCTCCTGCCCCCTTCCACATTAGCCAGCAGAGCCTGGGTACGGGCCTTGCAAATGGTCCCTTCTCTTCTTCAGGGTCAGCAGGTAGCGGCTTCTGGTTTCTGCTAGCTGGCTGATCCCTAGAAGGGCAGGCAGGGGTTCACTTGGATGTACCTAGGACCCATGTGGGTCTCTCTTTTATTTGTTTTGTGCAGAAAGTCAAGGTGCTGCATGCCCCGTTGCAGGTTATGATGTCTGGGTGCTTGTGAGTATGGTGTTTGGATGGTTGGGGTTCTATGGTGGCTGGGACTTCCAAGATCTATCTTCTTGTCAGCCTGTGTTGGAGAACACGTGCTTCTTTACCTGACTTTAAAAGTAGTTAAAGCTGTACATAATGGTACATGCCTATAATTCCAGTGGCTTGGAAGGCTGGGGCAAGAGGATATTCAAGGCCAGCCTTGGCAACTTTAAGAGATTGTTTCAAAATAAAAAATAAAAGGGATTGGGGATGTAGCTCAGTGGTAATGACACAAGTCACATCAGCATTCTTAGGAGCCTGCCACTGGCTGAACATGTCCTAGCAATAATCATGCTTTGCAAAACCATGGGATTAACAACAACGACTCCATTCCCTACCTGGCAGTGGGTGCTTGTGATCTTGGGGCACACTGCTTGCTTTCTCATCTGCTTAAACCTGGGGGTGAGGGGTGGCAGGACACTGGTTTTGTCCCCATGCCAGGATGAGTTTCCTCATGCTTAGAGGATGGGGAAAGGCTAGAGAGAGAGAACTGAGGAGCTGCCTGGGCATCTCCCTAGAGCATTCAGGGATGCGGTGTGGACAGGGCTGCATGTCCCCTAACGCTTTGGTTTGTTTCTTACAGCCTCCTCTTCATGGTACCAGTGGCATGTGGACTCTTTCCACAGATATGGTATTGGCCTTTTGTCGTCTACTTCGGTTTATTGAACACCCTGCCTCTGCTGCTCCAGCCTGCCTTCTGTCCACACAAGAGGGACAGAACAGGAAAGGCATCAATTTCTAAGGACAAGTGCCTATGAGTCTAAATTCTGGCCTTTTAACCCTGGGTGAAGGGCAAACCATCCCAGTTCTACAAGGGGAGGAGCAGCCAGGAGGAGAAATAAGTTGCTCCCACCCCATGGCACAGGTGATGCCTTAGAGAGATGGGGTCGGGGACAGCAAGAGACTTTCCTTCCTACTGGCTGGGTTATTTGGAAGCTCTGCTCTGGCCAGATCTGGCCTTTAAAATTGAATAAGGGACTTCTTCTGGTTCATGTTTTCCAGAGGCCAGATGATGGCCTCTCTGCTTCTCTTGCTGTCCTTGAAGGTGGACAGAGGGAAGGGAGGCATCAAATAGGGGAGTAGGGAGTGGAGATTGGCTCCAGGAGATGGGAGCTTGGTTAGGTACTCAGAAGGAGCCAGTCTCCCCTTCCTTGAACTTGAGTTCATGCTGGTTCCGTGGTTATCTGCTGCACACCTCCTGGGTCCTGAGCACCAGGCTTATCATTTTGTGAAGAAGCTAGAAATTTAAATCCAGAACTTTAGCTCAGGGAGAGTGAAGCCAGGCCTGAGAAGAGGTTAAAGCAGCATGCTGTGGTATATAAAGGACTGTAATAATTTGGTCTGGAAAAATCAGGAGGTAACATGTGGATTGGAATTTTTCTGAGGTACTTTGCCACTTATCCCAGGTGGCATGCTCATAATCTCCTTCTGTTCTCTTTAGTGAATTACCAGTTTCCTATTTGGAACCAGAGCTCCAAGACACCATCAAGGCCAGCTATGGAGAACATGTACCTTATGTCTACTTCAATAAGGGTCTCTAAATGCCCCACTTCAGCAAAGACCAGTGTATACCCACATTCACTAGCTCCTCAGCTGCTTTGCACACCTGTCCTGCATCCTCTTTGCCAACAAGGCCTGAGAACCATGCTGGATAGGGGGAGGGGAGGGTAGCTGGATGTGTCTACCCAAACACCTAGTTTACTGGACTCCAAGGGATAAAAATGAAAAAGGATTTGCAGGTACAGCTCAGTGGTAGAGAGTTTGCGTAGGATGCATGAGTTCCTGGATCCATTCCCCAGCACTGCAAAAGAAAAGAACAAGGACCAAAGAAAAGAACAAGGACCTAAGAGAAAAAGGACCTAAGTATTTTATCTGTCTCTTCCTTAACCCCCCCCTGGAGATAAGAAGCTGAGGGCTTCTCAGGGAGAAGTTAGTGCTACCTGGGGAGACACTGAAGCCATTCATTTGGAAAAAACAGGAAATCTTTAGGATTCCATTCCAGCAGTGATTGGGGATGAACCCCTGGGACAAGAACAGTTCCACATCTTCTCTTCCCTTTCCACTACCTCCTCTCCCAAATAATGGAGTCTTTCACACATGCAATTCTAGCTTGACACAAGAGAAGGGGAAAGCGGTCTGAGTCACTTAAGGACTCACCTCCACTCTTCCCTTTTCTCTTCTTCATTGTCCCCTTACTGGAAAGCTTCCTTGGGAGTGCTGCTAAACTAGAATTTAATCAGGCATCCAGGATTTATTAGTGTCAAAAAGGACACTGCAAAGCAGCAGAGTTACATGGTGCTTCAAGTCCTGTCTGTTGACATTGACTTTGTTCTGTCTTAATCATGTCTGGATCTATGCTTGCCATCTGCTCTATAATGGTGGAAGTCTCTTCTCTCGTTGCCTCTATCTCTGTTTGAAAAGATAAGTCCTCTATGAGTGAAAATGATGTACATAGCCATTAACCACACACTTCAGTGGGTATAATTTCCTGGCTGCCTCCCTCAGCCCATTAGTTTAAACACCAAAGAAAGACTTGTGTGTACTGAATAGGAAAGGGAAGTTTTACTTGGACACCTCTTGGAGGAAATCGACCAGGACCAAAGAGCCTTAAGTGCACACAGCAAAGCATAGCCACTTCCCCTCTCTAGCTGAACTGCCAAAGTGGTTTCTCAAGTTCCTTGGAGGACTATTGTGGCATACCTGGGGTCACTGAGTTTTGTCTGGTAAGATTTGCTGACTGTGTTCAAAGGCTGTCACTGCGAATTCAATAAATTACTTGAAAGAGCATGAAAAAGTACAAACTAAGCTAATAAAGCCAGGATGGAAAGCAGGATCTGGTCTTTGGCCATGGTGTGTCAGAGGGTATCACAACTATAAGGGAAACCTGTCTGATGCCTGGGGAACAGCAATTCCTCTAATTTAAGAAGAATCTACATCTATAAAGTTTTGTTTTTTGTTTATTTTGCGGTGCTGGGGATTGAACCCAGGGCCTTGTGCTTGAAGACAAGCTCTCTACCAACTGAGCTATATCCCCAGCCCTAAGGTGTTATTTTATATGAAGAAAAATGCTATGTTAGACTGGGGCTGTATCTCAGTGGTAGAGCTTACCTAGCATGTATGAGGCACTGGGTTTGGTTCTTAGCAATGTATAAAAATGAACAAAATAAAGATTCCATCCATATACAACTACAAAAAGTTAAAAAAAAAAACATGTTACAGAGACCCTATTTATTTATATATGTGGCATTTAAAGCCTAATATATTAACTATCTGACTCCTAACACAAAGAACCTCCCTTACCTTGGAGTACTATCTCTTGGTATGTATCTCTTGGTAGTCATTGGGAAAGCTGGTGAAAACAGACTATAGGCCCTGTCCCCAGAATTTCCAGTTCTGTAGGTCTGGGGTGGAGCCTGAGAATGTGCATTTCTAATAATTTTCTGGTAATGTTGATTCTGTTGGTTGGGGGACTATACTTAAGGAATACTGTTCTAAAGGGAAAGGGTCTTGCTCCAGATGCTCAGAAACTGGTTGGAGTTTGACTCTTCTCCCATTTAGAAGTGTTTAATTCAGTGGTTTTAGTATAGTCACAAAGCTGTGTAACCATCAACACTATAATCCCAGAATAATTGCTTTCAAACCTAGACAGGTGGCACACACCTATAATCTGAGCTACTAGGGAGCTTGAGGCAGGAGAATTGAAAGTCTGAGGCTAGCCTAGGCAACTTGGCCAGATCCTGTCTGGAAGTTAAAAAATGAAAATTCTGGGGATGTAGCTCAGTAACATTGTCCCTGGGTTCAATCCCCAGCATGGTAAAAAAGGAGAAGAAAAAGAAGATTGCTTCTCACCTTGGCTTTTATCATTTCTCTGCTTTTGAGTTGGTTCCTGTGAGATGTCAGAAGACAGTTAAGGGTGATGAAACAGCCTTGGTGTGGGAAGTGCTAGTCCAGAATGCAAAGGTTCAGTGTTCGCCCTGCCCAGTAGCTCTCAGGCAAAAGGAGAAAAGGATGGGACAGAAACCCCCGAGTTTGCCAGATTGAACTGGAGTTTCTAATAATGATATCTGACTTTTTTTTTTCCCCCCCTTTGGTACTGAGGATTGAACTTGGGCTTTACCATTGAGCTACATCACCAGCCCTTTTTAAATTTGGAGGCAGGGCCTCAGCCTTCCAAGTTGCTGGGATTCCAGGCCTGTGCCATGGCACCCTGGCCTTTATGTGTAAAATTGTTTTCCTCAAGAGTGAAAGGAGTAGGATTTATTTAAATGTGAATAGAAACAGAGAAGAGGGGACCTGATAGGGTTGCCCTCATGTGTAATTATAGTTCCTTGAAGTCAGGATTGAGAGACTCTGTGCAATGAAAATAATTTGGCCCTTATCTAGTGTCCAACTTCTCCGCCAAAAAACTTGATTTGTGGGGTGGATGAATTTCTAAGAAATTAGAGAGTGGCAAAAATATTTGTTATAAGTTTTATATTTGGGAAAGCAGGATTGAGATAGAGGCAGGGCTAGGCACATTGATATGTGCTTTGGTCTCAGGTACTTGAGAAGTTGAGACAGGAAGATTGCAAGTTCAAGATCAGCCTGGACAACTTAGCAAGACTGTCTCCAAAAAGAAAAAGAACTGAGGATGTAGTTCAGTGGTAGAGCACTACACTATTCAATCTCCAGTACTGGAGAGGTGGGGAGGCAGAACCATGCAGATTGTTAAGCTGGGCCAAATTTACTTCTTCACTCTTACCTGTTTCTCATTTTGCCTACATTTAAGCCAAGTGCAACTCCCTCCAGTATCAGACATGAGCTAGAATGGACCAAGCTGTAAAACCTTGGTCAGGTGTTTGAGAGAAAATTGTTCCATGCAGCTGAATTCTTTGCCATGAGTCTTCATTTGTGAAATTATTTTTGCTTTTTATTATTGATGTATGTATGTATGTTATGATGCTGGAGATGGAGCATAGGTCCTCAAGCATGCTAAACTTGTTCACTTATTTTATCAACCATGGTTGAGCCTTGTAAAGGATATTGTAGGGATTTGCAAACGGGAAGAAGGAGGAAGAGGCCTTGGTGTGCTGTTCAAAAACTGCAAATCATGCAGGCAGATATAGATTCTGTATATTGTGTGATAAGTGTTAGAGAGTTCAGAAGAAGAAACAAGGGTGAGGTCCAGGAATTTGTAAAGAGGGACTGTGTATGTAATGTATAAATAAGTTATTGGGCATCTTTTTTTAAGTGTTCAGTGCGAGTGGGGCATTTGGGAAAATGTAATGACTGGCAGTGAGATAAAAAGAAGCAGATGGGGACCAGGTCACAGAGAGGACCATATTGGGAAGCTTGAACTATATATCCTGTAGGTAGTTGAAATATTTTGCAAGGGGAAGGCAGTCACGTAATAATATTTGGTTTTGTATGGTACAGCACTGTTGCTGTACTGTGTGGTAGAATCCGGGCTCTGCAGGGGATCAGGGAGGCCATTTTTATTTATCTATTTGAGAACATAGATTAGAGCAATAAGAGGTGGATTTCTGAGCGATCTCTGAGGTGGGGTCATAAAATTTTGTCCCTGCAACTTGAAGGGGAAAACAACTATGCATCGGGTGAACGTACTAATAGGGAATTCAAATGGACCTAAGATACTTCTTGGGTAGTTTGAGTCTGGAAGAGGGACCCAGGTAATTGAGTTGTGCATCAAGACAAAAAAAACTCAAATATTTTTAGATTGCAATTGTTTTCCTCTAGCAGCGCTCGGTTACCTTCTGGAAATAACTTATTTTCAAAACATCCTTTTGAATTATATCCTTCCTTTCATATCTTTTTCCTTTTTTTAGTTGACCTGTGGAACCTAATATTTCCGCCACACTCAAAATGGCTGCATTCGAAATCTTTTAAGTACATTTTCTGGATGGTCCCACCCCCTGATCATAGCTACTTCCGCCACTCTCTGCGGGGCGGGACTCATTTTACACCACCTCGCAGCACTCAAGATGGTCCGGTTTCCTCCTACTTTTCATTGGCTGAATCTCTCGGGTCTTCCTCGAGAGGAGGCGAGACCCATAGTTGATCGACAGATATTTTGATCAATGGACGAAGGTCAGGAGCCAATGAGCTGCTGGAACTAGAGACCCTCCCCCATGTCTGGGAGGGTGTTTTGCCTGGGGCGGGGTGGAGCAGAGCCGGAAGCGGGAGGGGAGAGTGAAACAGGAAAAGAAGGGAAGAAGGAAGAAGAGGGAAGAAGAGAGGGAGGAGGAGGGAGGTGGCGGCGCCGTGGCGGAGGAGCAGGAGCAGGAGGGGGATGGAGAGAAGGCTCCTGGGTAGCATGGCGCTCCTGCTCCTCCAGGCGCTGCCCAGCCCCCTGTCAGTCAGGGCTGAACCCCCGCAGGTAAGGGGGAGGGGGCGTCCGGGCCAGGCTGGGGGCCTGAGGATCGTCGAAGCCTGGGTGGAGGGGTCTGAAGGAGTGTAATTAAGAGTTGAAGGGTCCCGAGAGGGGCGCCCATGCCTAGCGTGGACAGGAGCTAAGGGGGCGTCGTGTTTAGCTGAGGGACACCTGTGACGGTTTTGGTGGCAAGAAGGTGCCAGAGGCATGGTGCCAAGCGAATGAGGGCCCTTTGAGACGGCAGGTATGCCAGGTGCCTTAGGTGACTGTTAATTTAATGTTGGTGGGGCATGTGAGTCTCATTAATGCCCCCTTCCAGCTAGGGTCCGTGGCAGCAAAGCTGTGTGCATAGCTGTGTGCATGTCTGTGTGTGTGTGAGGTGGAAGGGGTACGCAGGCTAGTGAGCTGGCCTGAGGGGATATTTATTTCTGATTGGATAAGGGAAATTTCTGAGGGCATCTTGGCTCCATTTTTAATGATGTATGGCATGGCACCTTGGTGGCACGTTGTTCGAGGCAGGACTCTTGGAAGACAGGTGGGGTGAAGTAGAGTGGGAACCTCTCAAGAGGAGGGGCACACTTGAGCTATAAGAAGGCCTTGCTTTAGGCTAGCTGGTCAGGGAGAGGAAGTCACTGATGCTGATCTGAGCCAACTCAGGCCTTTTGAGCAAAGGGTGATTCTGATGCAGCAAATGGAGCACCCCAGCTTTTCTTGCTGGGTGGCTTGCTCTATCCAGGCAGAGAAGCTTGCTTCTGCTGATTCCAGCTCCTGCTGGCATTTCGAAACCCTAATGGGAGCGTTACTCTTGGTGCCAAATTGGGTGGGGTGCAGTGGGGGGGAAATCACCCCTCCTCCCTAAAATTTGGCAAGGCTTTGTCATTTTATTTACTTCACTTTCCATTCCCTCCCCTGTCTTTTTGAGAAAGACATCAAATATCATACAGAGAGATAGTGCAGTGGCAAAGGCTACACAACTTAGCATTTGAACTTCATATTGTGATCAAGTATAGAAACAGTGCCAGCAAAAATACTTTATCTTTTCCTTAGGAGTTTAAGGTCTGCCTTTGCACATGTGCATTTTGTTTTGCCCATTACTGTTTGAGTTGAAATTCACATCACAAAATCAACAGAAAATGAACAATTCAGTGGTGCTGAGTATAGTCACAATGTTGTGTAACCACCATCTCTGTCTCGTTCCAAAACATTTTCAACACCCAAAAAAAACCGTGTCCTCCCTTCCTCCATCTCCTGGTCATCACAAATTTGCCTCTGCCTTGATGGAGTTAGTCATTCTGGATATTTCATGTAAATGGAATCCTACAACATGTGTTTTTTTGTCTCTGGCTTCCTTCACTTAGTGAAATGTTTTTGAGGTCCATCCACATTGTAGCTTGTACTTCACTTCTTTTTATGACTAAGTAATATTCCCTTTTATGGATTTACATTTGTTTCTCCATTTATCAGTTTAAGTGTCTAATTTTTCCTTTGAACCTATCTATATGTATTAGAAATAACTTGTGAAATAAATATATACCAGGCCATAAAATGGACTCTAAGCTTTCTAGGACTGGGACCCTTTATTTGTTTGTTTATTTATTTATTTATTTATTTACTTATTTTGATTCATTGTACACAAATGGAGTACAGCTGTTGTTTCTCTGGTTGTATGCTGGGACCCTTTAGAGTTAGCCTTCTTTGAGGTTCTTTGTTTGCCTGGCTAAAAATTATAAACTGGCAGGCGACATAAATTTTCTTTGTCGATTAGAAAAATCATAACTCTCAGGACTGGCAAAGTTAAGTATAGGTGTGACAGAACAAAATATGGAATGAATGTTTCTTTTGCATATGTCTTATTTCTGTAAGTATCAGTGAAAGGCTTTTCCTCCTAACCAATAAATAATCTCCCAAGAGGGTTGATTCAGGAGTGTTCACACCTTTGGAGGTGGTTGATGAGTGGTAGGAAGTGGATCCACTTCTTTAGCAAGAAGGATGGAAAATGGCTATTCCTGGAGCATGGGAAGTGATCAGAAGATGTGTAAGGAGCTCTTCAATGTCATGTTCTAATTACATTTTGTTGATCACAGGCTGCTTTCTTATATTTCTGGCATTTCTAAAACTTATTTTGAAGATAGGGTAGCTTTTGTACTTTGTTCTTTTCGGATGAGTACCAGCACTGACCAGTAGATGTTAGGTGGTTACAGTTCCTGCAGAGACGGGAAATTTTTTGTAATGAGCTACTGCCCTCTTCTTAATCCCCTTACATACTCTCATCCCACACCTCATACCTTGTCTCTTCCTGTCCAAGAGTACTAGATATCTGTAATGAGGTTTGTGTTTTGAATTTTAACCTTTGGAATGGAAGTTACAATATAATTATTAACTCTGAATCCAGCACAATTTAGTCCATTTAGATTTGTTTTGTTTTTTGGCTTGTACAAATCAGTAGGGAAAAAAAAAAAAATCCAGGGACTTTTTGGCGTACAATGTAGTTCAGGTACTCAGTGTCCTTATTTCAACAGTGACTTTCAGCTCACTCTGAATTGAGGACTTGCTGTTCTCACTCCGTATGGAAAATGGTATGGGTACCTCATTGCAGTTCCCCCACCCCCCTGTAACGGATCTATTAAATATAATCTTTTATTGCATACACACAATATCAGGAGTATGTGATACTTGCGTATCATATGGCTTGCTTTTCCTGTTACCAGCTCTGCATTGGGACAACCATTTCTTGCCTTCCAGGCCCAGGAAAGTTCATCAGCTTGGCTCACTTATGTGATTAGAAACTTAGATTTTTCTATTCTAAGGGTCACTGTGACTCACAGATATGATTCTTTGAATTTGTGAAGAATAAAAAAGCAGCAGTTTCTAAACAGGAAAGCCTTGGCATTTGTTTCCTTCAGTTAAATTATGGTTGAGATAACATAGTTTCTTTTTTTCTAATGTTGTTTAGATTCAACCAGAATATTTGACTCTGTTATTTAAAATAAAGTCTTAGCACAAATATCTTTTTCCATCAGGTGGCCTAGCCAGTGGTCTGGGCACAACTCTCTAGAGATGCACTCCTTACCTTTCCTTTGCTGAGCTTTGAGTTGGATGAGGCCCCAGTTCCTGCTGTTTTTTCTCCACCATACCCTTCAGTTGTATTTCGCCTTTACTCATCACCATTGCCCCAGTTTTCAGTCTGGAAACCCTATACCACCATTTCTTTTTTCTTACAAATGGCATGTCAGGGCAATCACCATCATTCATTTTCTTTTTTTTTTTTTTTTTTTTGAGGTGCTGGGGATTGAACCCACGGTGTTATGCTTGTGAGCCAAGCACTCTACCAACTGAGCTATATCCCGAGCCCCCATTCATTTTCTTAGTCTGTTTGATAGTCCAAAGTGAGCATTTGTCTAAAATCAGCACCTTGAGTTCCTGTATATCCTTGTAGTAGAATTCAAAAAACGGACATTAATTGAAATCTAGCAGGCTGTTATTGCTAGCTCTGGGAATCATCAAATGCAAAACAGAATCCCTGTCCTCAAGGAGCTGGTTATCTTGTGAAAGGCCAGATAACACACAAAATGAATTATAATCCAGAGGGTTCAGTGCTGAAATGGTAGTGCAAACAAAGGACAGTAGGACAGTTGATTTCACTGGGGCAGGAGGAAGATGGGGATGTAGTGAAGCTTCATAGAGGAAGAAGCTTTTAGATTAGACTTTTATTTTTTATTTTTATTTTTGGTATTGGGGATTGAACCTAGGGGCACTTAACCACTGACTCACACCCCTCGCCCTTTTTATTATTTATTTTGAGACAGGATCTCCTTGAATTGCTGAAACTGGTCTCAAACTTGGCGATCCTCCTGTCTCAGCCTCCCAGAAGTGGGATTACAGTCATGTACCACAGTATCATTTCTTATCAATTTTTAAAAGTCTAGTTCAAATCAGGTGCAGTGGCCCATGCCTGTAATCCTAGAGACTCAGGAGGATCATAAATTTGAGGCCAGGGTTAGCAACTTAGCAAGACCCTATCTCAAAATAAGAAGTAAAAGGACTGGGGATGTAAGTCAGCGGTAAAGTGGCCCTGGGTTCAGTCCCCAGGACCAAAAATAGAAAAGTTGATAAGGTTGAGTAAAATATCTATGGGCTAAGAAGGGGAAAAGTGTATTCCATGGTGGAAGAATAAAGGAAGATGTATTTGAAGGTGGTACATAGTCTGTTGGGAGCTTTGAGTGTAGGTGAGTCTTGAAAGGGAAGCTATGGTCAGATGGTTGAGGATTTTCATCCATTTGTCCAAGGCCGCATTGTCCAGTAGAACTTTTCTGTGGTGCTAGAAATCACCTCAACCTGTGCTGTCCAGTTCACTAGCCACATAGCCACATCTGGTGTAGAGAGCACTTCAGCTATGACTAGGGTACATAAGAACCTGAATTTGTCAATCATTTGTTTTTTTTATATCAACTTTATTGAGATATCATTCAGTGCCAAAAATTCATACTTTTAATGTTACATGAATTTTTCATTTTACTGTGGTCACAGAACATGTAACCATCACACTATCTAATTTTAGAACATTTTCATCACCCCAGAAAGAAACCCAATAGCTACTACCCCCCGTTCTACCCCCTCTTTCACTAGCCCTTAGCAACCACTAATCTACTTTTTGTTTGTATGGATTTGCCTATTCTGGATATTTAATATAAATGAAATCACATGCTTTGTGGTCCCTCATTACTGCCTTCTTTTATTTACCTTAATGTTTTCATGGTTTATCCATGTTGTAGCATGTATCAGTATTTCATTCCTTTTTATGGCCTATTAATATTCAATAGCATGAATACCCCACATTTTATTTATCCTTTTGTTAACTGATGGGCTGTTTCCACTTTTGTGCTAGTATGAATAATGCTCCTGTGAACATTGGTGTACAACTTTTTGTGTAGACATGTTTTCAATTCTATGCATAATGGGTATATACCCAGTGGGGGAATTGTTGGGTTGTATGATAACTCTAACTTTTTGAAGAACTGTCGAACTGTTTTCCAGAGTGGTGTGGTGTTAAATCTAAATTAATTTAAATTGAACATCTACATGGTTCTAATGACTACATAATGGACAATGCTGATTTAACAGCTTTCCAGTGTGGGG
The DNA here is from genome assembly GCA_020662805.1 of Glaucomys volans. Lineage (NCBI taxonomy): Eukaryota > Metazoa > Chordata > Mammalia > Rodentia > Sciuridae > Glaucomys > Glaucomys volans. The sequence goes on from JAJEJO010049811.1 coordinate 60,151, forward strand.
GGTTTGGTACAGTCTAACATGGTGGTAATGTCATGGGCACTGGGGTCAGACAACCTGAGTTCCAAATCAGACACTACTCTTGAGCAAGTTACTTAACCTCTTTGTTTCTCAGTTTCCTCCTCTACTAAAATGAAAATAATCTTATAAGATTGTCATGAGGGGAAAAGATACAATACAATGTATGTAAAGCTCTTGGAGTATACTTAATGATTCAGTATAGTAATTATTGTAATTGATGGTCCTCAAGTGCACTGTGGTTAGCAGTTAGCATCAGCTCCCAAACTAAGTTCAAAAATTGAGATCTGGGAAATTTAACATGATTTCCTTGATTCCACTCTGTGTCTGGACTTAGGTTTATCCCTGTGATCTCTTAGCTGTGTAAATTACTTTTCATGATGAACCTGTGTTTAGAACAGTGGTTCTCAATCAGGAATAATTTTGCCCCCTCCAGAGTACATTTGTCTGTGGTTGGAGACATTTTTATTTTTTTTATTTATTTATTTATTTATTTATTTATTTATTTATTTATTTATTTATTTTTTGCGGTGCTGGGGATTGAACCCAGGGCCTCGTGCTTGCAAGGCAAGCACTTTACCAACTGAGCTATATCCCCAGCCAGACATTTTTATTTTTGACAACCTGGGAATGCTGCTGTCATCTGGGTGAAAGCCAGGGATGCTGCTAAACATCCCACACTGCTCAGGATAGCCCCTTAACAAAGAATTCATCCAAAATGTTGTTAGTAGTGCTGAGGTGGAGAATCCCTGGGCTAGTGGTTCTTGCTCTTCTTAGCAGTACCAACTCATTATTGCAGTTTCAGCCTTCCTACCAGAAAAAAAAAGGTACGGTGAATTGCATGAAATAACCTCTGACAAGTTTTAGGTGGAGTAGTTTAAAGCTTTAATGTGCTGAAACTCAGTGAGGTACTTTTCCAGACAGCTATTTGGTCAGCCAACATCAAACATTTTGGAAAAAGTACTCTGGTCTGTGGTTCAGTGAGCAGGTAAGCCTCACATATTCACCCAGTCTTGAGTTCTCTTTCTTCTTGCTTTGATCTGCCCTTGTGGTTTCAGTTTAAGAACATAATTTGTTTTCTCTCCAGTAAAAGCATGATGGTCAGTTCTTTTCTTTTCTCAGTGTCCTCCACGTCTCATAACTAGTCTGAACCGAGTCATGTTCTTAGAACTTTTCCTTTCCCCAGTCCAAGTCTCGGTGCCATGCTCATATTTGGCCTCAAGAACACTGGTTTGCTCTTACATATACCTAGCCTGCAGAAGTCATTAGATGTTTTTAGGGTCTTCACAGGGGAATTCAAATGTCCTGAACTGTTAGGGTTGCAGTATCTAAAAAGAGAGCCACCCTCTTTCATGCCCTCTGATTGCAGTTCATCAATGGGTGCCTGACACCAGCAGACAAGTCTTTATGGATGCAATGGGTATCTCGGATGACTTTAGATTTAGAATTCCAACTACTGTTTGAATGCCTGGCCATCCATACCCCTGAGAGGGCCTCTCGCCTTCTTTCAGTTCTTAAGACTAATAATCAAGGGGTCATCAGAATCCAGGTAGTGTGGTGACTTGGGTTAACTCCTTGCCCCTAAAATCACAGGGGCCTGTAATCTTCTTGTTAATTGCACAGCCAGGAAAAGCAGCCACTGTGTGACAGGGAGCAAGGATGGTGGGCCTTGTGCCCTGTCTTCTGAGTGGCATACAGTAGGCTAAGGTCTAGCTTGTGATCGCTCCTCATGGACCATGCTTTGCACTTCCACTAGATGGAGCAAAGTCTGGGAACATCCCCTGAACTCTGCATGGGATGTGAAAACCACAAACACAAATAAATCTAGAATGTTACAACCTGGGAGGTCAAGAAAGGGGAAACAAATCCCATCTTACTGAATTCTGTGGCTTGTTGATATAATTCTGGGTTTTCCTAGTGTGGGAATGAAAGTAGGTCACCCTCTTAGCCTTTTGATCACCAGTCTTGCACAGAGTGGGTTTTTGGAATACTCTGGCTTACTCAGTTGCATTCCCATAGCTCTGATTTATTTACTTTTGGTTTTCTACTTTCCACACTTTGTTCTGTGGGAAAAACAGATAAGCTGTGTATCTTCTGCTCTTGGTGCAATCATCATCACACTGCCAAGGCTAAGTTTTGATCCAAGATCTCCGGTGTTTTAAGGAATTTAACTTAAACTTGTTTTGGAAGAGGTGAAAATAAATGTAAGACATTGCATGAATACTTGTGGCTTGGAAGGGTGGGTCCTAGAATGGAGTTACAAAACATGTCTATTTTGATTTTTAAGTATCTAGCAAGAGGAATCTTATGTTGTAACACTTTTTTATTACACACTCTTTCAGATCCCAGGCATGTGTTCATGGAGAAAATATTCATGGTTCTCCAAATTCTACACAATGCTTTTTGGTTTGCTGTCTCCTAATTTATCTTCTTCATCTAAAATTCCACCTGGCAGTTTCACTCAACATAGAAACAACATGAAAAACCCACAGCTTATTATTTTTATTGATCTGATCTAAAATTTTTTCCCTTAGTAGTTCATTTGAGAGTGGAAGTTTATTTGGCTTTCTGCACTGGGATGATGGAATATTGTGGCTCTTGGGGATTTGAATGTAGAGTTGAATAGTGTGATAGTTTCCTCCTGATTGTTCCTTTTTCTTTGGGTAATTTATCTTTAAATTTGCAAATCCTCTTGCAGAAAACCTGTTGCAATTCGGTTTGGCACAAGGTCTGCTCTGGTCTTCCCATTTGCCTTCCTTAGAGTTGATTGCTGCTTTCCTTTGAGCTTTAAGATACTATTTACTTTTTTTTTTTTTTTTTTTTTTTTT
>JAJEJO010049811.1:63093-74514 GCA_020662805.1 Glaucomys volans
TCCTCAGTTTTGGGTTTTTTTTTTTTTTTTTTGTACTGGGGATTGAACCCAGGGCACTCCACCACTGAGCCACATCCCCAGTCTTATTTTGTATTTTATTTAGAGACAGGATCTCACTGAGTTGCTTAGGGCCTCGCTAAGTTGCTGAGGCTGACTTTGAACTCGCGATCCTCCTGCCTCAGCCTCCCAGGTGCTGGGATTACAGGCATGCGCCACCACGCCCATCCTCAATTTTTTATTTTATTTTGAGACAAAGTCTTGCTAAATTGCCCAGGCTGGCCTCAAACTGCCATATGCCTCAGCCTCCTGAGTAGCTGGGATCATAGGCCTGCGTCACTGCACCCAGATATCTTTTACCTTTTTACATCAATTTGTAATTACACAAAAAGAACACCTACTTATAACAATGGTGGATAATACAGAAATCCAAAAATGTTTAAAAGGTGAAAATTCATGGTTTGATATTTCTCTTTGGTGGTTTTTCTGCCAATGCTATATATTCATAGATATATTACTATAATTCATATATATAGAAATAGTTCACATATACACACAAAATTATTGGTGTGGGTTGTGTTCTTAATTTCTTTCTTATTAAACAGAAATGCAACAATTTACATGTTGTGTTTTACGACATGCATTTTTTTTTGGCCTGAACAATATATCAAGTGAATTTTCATATATATATATAGTCATATATGTATATATATATTTGATTTTTTTTTTTTTTTCGGTGCTGGGGATTGATCCCAGGGCCTTGTGCTTGTGAGGCAAGCACTCTACCAACTGAGCTATACCCCCAGCCCCGGGGGTTTATATTTGATTTTTAAAAAATGATTTATTTAACCACTCCTCCATAGATGGACATAGATTGTGGCCAAGCTTTTGCCATTTCACACAGTGCTTGGATGAGTGTTGTACCTATATTTTTTTCTGAAGTTGTGTTAAGATTCCTGGGCATGGAACTGGGATTATGGGGTATGTGCATTTAAATGTAAGGTGTGTGCATTTAAAAGTTGGAGTACATAGTGCCATCTTGCTCCCCAAAATAGTTCTGTCAGTTTACATTCCCATCAACTGGGTGTGCAGGGTCTCATTCCCCCAACACCAATAAGCTATACTTCTTTACCTACACTCTCCACTTACCCTTGAAGATCTGCCTCTGACTCTTAACATAGGCACCATGGGAACATTGCAATCTCATTCCTCCAAAGCATGTTGCTCCACTTCGCAACTCCTTTTAATGAGGAGCAGGGTTTGCCCAGGGCAGGGAGCCTGTAGCCAGAGCAGGCTAAAAAGGGCTGCCCAGGTGCTAAGGAAGTGGTTTTATGGGCCCTTGGAAGATATTAGGTAGGTATTCTGGAGGTTAGCTCCAGTTGTTACATGGCACACAAGTCTTGATTGTGGACCTAACCAACCACCTTTCTGTGTGTGGTCATCCTAGAAGCAGGGACACTTACAAGAAGTAGTGCTAAGAGTGGAGGCTTAGGAGCCTGACTACCTACATCTGAAGCCAGAGCTTCTCTTATTATCCATCTAACTTTGGGCTAACTTGACTTTCTCATCTGTAAAATAGGGATAATGGAACCTGGCTTCTGTGGTTATTATGACAGTTTATTTGAGTTAATACTTATACAATGGAATAGTCCTTGCCACACAGTAACACTTAGTAAATGTTAACTTTTTTTGTTTTAATCCTTTGTGGAAGTCTTAGGGTTTCCCTGAGCTCTGATCCAAGATTTTATTCCAGTAGAGGATTTTATTTTTATTAAAAAAAAAATTTTTTTTTGGTACCAGGAATTGAACCCAGTGGTGCTTAACTACTGAACCATCTCCAGCCTTTTTTTTAATTTTAATTTTGAGACAGATTCTTATTAAGTTAGTTAGGGCTTCCATAAGTTCCTGAGGCTGGCTTTGAACTTGTGATTATCCTGCCTCAGCCTCCAGATCCATTGGGATTATAGGTGCATACTGTGTGCCTGGCTCTTTTCCCACTTAAAGTCCTTTGTCTGACTGAAGGGACAGAGGTCTTTGTGTGGGACTCCAGCAAGTGATGCCCTGAGGACATTTTTCCTTTAGTGGAGACTGTCAGTGCCCTGGCATTCTAAATCTGGCCATTCTACCACCCAATCTCATGACGGTGAACCAGCCGACCTCTCTGAACCTCCTTATTTCTGTGAGCATTGCCCAAGGGTGCCTCAGAGGTCAGCCATTTTTGTAATAAGAGGCCTGTGTAGCCAGAGGAATCTACCATCTCTTTTGAGGAGTTCATGTATGTGCTTATAGTTAAGCCTCTGAAGAGTCCCACAGTTAAGAACTCTGTTCTAATTCCTTATTGGATATATAAGTTGCAAGCATTTTCTCCCCATATCCTTTCTTGATGGTGTCCTTTGAAGCACAACTGTTTTGATTTTGATGAAACCCAATTTGTCTGTTTTTTTCTTTTGTTGCTTGTGCTTTTGATATTCCTCAGTTCTTTTAAGGGCTCTGAAAAACTTCATATTAGCTTGGTATCATTGCTTAGAATCCTTTAATTCTTTTCCCCTACAGAAAGTTTTAAACATACAAAAAAATAAATAAATAAAATGAAAGAATGGTATAATGAACTCCCATGTACACGACACACCTCCCAGCTTCAGAAATTTATCAAGTCATGGCCTGTCTTGCCTTAATTTCCATTCATCCCAGTGAAATTATTTTGAAGCATGCTGCAGACTGCATATCATTTTAACCATAAGTAATTAAGTTTCTATTTCTAAAAGATAAGCATTCTGTTCCTCAACATCACCATAATATTTTTTCACACCCTAAAAAATGGACAGTAAGGGCTGGGGTTGTGGCTCAGTGGTAGAGTGCGTGCCTAGCATATGTGAGGCACTGGGTTCAATCCTTAGCACCACGTAAAAATAAGTTAAAAAAAATAAGTTATAAAAAAAGGACAGTGATTCCTTAATGTTATAGGATATAATCTTGTATATGAGAATTTAAATATGATCTAGGAATAAAAATTGCATTAGAAATCTTAGTTAACTAGAACAATTCTTCAGTTTTAGTTTTCTTTTTCTTTTGTTTTGGAGGGGATGGGGACTGTATCTTGCTGTATTGTCCACACTGGTCTTTAACTTGTGATTCTCCGGCCTCAGTGTCCAAGGTAGCTGGGATTATGGGCAAATGTCACTGTGCCTAGCTTTTAGTTTTTAGGTTTTCATAAGTAATTAACTCTCGCTGAGTGTTCTACTTAAGAATAAAAAGTTACTCCCAACAGTACCCATCAATCCTCTGAGTATCAGAAATGTTCTTCTCAGCCTTTCTTGTTTTTACCTGAACAGGTCTAAGAAGGTCATAGCAAACCTTTCCCTCCTCCAAAACGCCTCACTGTCATTTTCTTTGATTCACATATCCTTTTCCAACTGTTGCTTAGTGTATGCAGTGAAAGATTAATTTAAGACTTTTGCCCTCAATTGTTAGTGTAGAGAGAAGTTTTGGAATAATCCTTTTCTTATCTCAGATTACACAAATGTTTAGAGAGACACGGGAAAATGAAGAGACCCTGTCAGGGTATTTTCTCCTCTTTCACTTCTCCTGTGGCGCAAGCCTTGTGTCTCCATCCTGTGCCTGACTTGCCTGCCCGTAAGGCAGTATTGGGCTTTTCATAGCCAATGAGCAATGCCGCTGAAGGGCAAATGGAACTTAGAATTTGGAGAATTTGAAAGATCGGAGAGATAATGATGTTGTGAATTCAGTAAGAAAGAGGGTTTGTTTGGTATTAAAGGTATAGGAGATTTGGGGTCAAACAGACTTCTGAATGGTGGGATTCTTCTGAGGCTCAACTATATGCACGAAACTTTCCAAAAGAGACACTTCCCTGGCCACGTGGGCCCCTTATCATAGAAATCACTGGCCTCTTTGAAGCATCTCTGGGCAATGCTGGTAGAAATAAGGAGACTCAAAGAGCTTAGCTGGCCCAGGGTCACTAGGGTGGTAGCATGACCAGGTCTGGAGTGTCAGGGTGCCGACAGTCTAAAGGAAAGTCTTCCCCTTGGACATTTCTTATTGTCCCTTTCATTGAAAACCGTAGGTCTGGTCCGAGGTCACTGTACATTTTCAGACCTTTGGTGTGCCCCTCTGGCAAGTAGAGATAGTGAGACTCTTGCCAAATGACGTAAGGAACAGCTAAGATGGACGTGAAAGTAGTTTGTAAAACCTTGAGTTCTGATTCAGTTGAGTTCTCTCTCTGTATTTTATTGAAGTTTGTTGTGCTTCCTTTAAACAAAATCCTTGAGTTCTCTGTAAGGATAAGGATGATGATTTATTGTGTCTCAGGATGAGCTGTTCCTTTTCTGCAATTTTGAGCACAGTGAAAGACCTTGGAAAAACTTTGTTTCTCAAGAGTCTTAAGAACTATTGTTCTGGTGCAAAGCCATTGACTCCTCCCTGCTAATTATTTCTGGGGAAGAACAGTGCACTTTTCTCCTTGATGGTGATGATTTCTCAAAGGCACTTTTCCTGGCCACTGCATGTCCTTTGCTTTAGTGCTATTGTAGTGATGAAGGTGTTCTTTCTTTAAGATTTCCTGACAGCTGTTGTCCTGTGTTGCCTCACTTCCTGGGTCCTGGAAATATAGGGTTCAGATGTGGCTGTGATTGGGCATTGTATGACAAAAGGCTCAGCATCCCCTGCCTCTGGTTGTGATGCCCTCTCCAGTTTCACTATATTTAGGCATCCTTTTACTTGGTGTGTGGACATTTGTGTTTCAGAAGTTTCCCCACCCCCCTTACAGCCTATCAGAGGAGTAAATTGTCTTAAAGTTTCCTTCTGACTTTTTTTTTTTTTTTTTTTTTTTGCAGTGCTGGGGATTGAACCCAGGGCCTTGTGCTTACAAGGCAGGCACTCTACCCGCTGAGCTATATCCCCAGCCCACCTTCTGACGTTTTTGACCATGAACTCTTAGTCCTGAAGTAGATTTGGTTACCAACTACCCAAAGAAGGGAGGACTTAATATTTGATTTGTGTAAGATCCAGGAAATGAGGAAGGTGTGGTGCCATAATTTGTTTCCAGCTAGACCTTATTACGTTTCACAATCCTTTATGCAAAAAGGCAGCTTCCAGGTGTGCTAATAGAGTTATCTGGCAAATAGGAGTGTTCCCCATTCGGAAAAACTATTGCTAGGGGGCTAGATCATGTCCCAGCTTTACTTTGAGAGAGGGAATTTTGCTTTGGAGATGGTTTAAGTACTTTAAATTCCTCAGCTGAGAAATTAGAGACACACAGATAATGAAACACATGGAGAGTTTCCCAATCCTTGCATCAAACCTCCTGATTCCAGGATAATATGCTGGTGCTCCCTGATCTTGTAGCTGTTTGTTAGGTTCCTATGGCTGGGAAAAATGTCACCAGCACTAATGTTTAGGGATTCATTTATATTTGCTTCCTTATGATGATTGTTTCTTTTGTTGTTAAGTCTTCATGTCTTCATCCAAGGAACAGCTTTGTCTTGAAGGCCTGCTTTGTGCAAGACATTTCTTGGTTCTATAAAGGGGTACAGAAGTGAAAGTTATGCATCTTGCCCCAGGTTGCTTATATTTTAGGAGATAGGCTTGGGAACAAATAACTAAAACATCAAGTGTGAAATGTTTCTACTAGTTGATGACCCATAAGAAATAAATGAAATTTTCTATAAAAGCAAAACCAAGCCAGGCACAGTGGTGCATGTCTGTAATCCCAGTGACTAGGGAGGCTGAGGCAGGAGGAATGCAAGTTCAAGGTCAGCCTGGGCAACTTAGTGAGACCCTCTCTCAAAATAAAAAGGTCTGGGGATGTAGCTCAGTGGTAGATCACTTCTGGATTTAATCCCCAGTACCTCAAAAAAATAAAAAAGGCACAAGATGATCTCTAGACATGACTTCTCTGGCGACCTTGTACCCAGAGCACCCAGAACTGCTTCCAGGGACTCAGTTAAGATGCCTGTCAGCCTTTTCTTTGGGTCAGCCACTATTGGACCTGTAGTTCCACTTAAAGTGGACCATATTTCTCTTTATCGTGCCCAAAGTTTACATAAAAGTAAAAGACGAAGTCAGATTTGTTGGAGGCTGTGAGGCCTACTTTTCCTGATGGAGTTCTCTTTCCAGGTTACATCTGGGTGTGTATCATATAGTTGAGGTAATGATGTGACCTGTGTCCCTCCTTTTGTTCTTTTGGGTTTGTTAGTTTTGTTTTGTTTTGTTTTATTGGTATTGGGGATTGAACCCAGGGGCACTGAGCCACATCCCCAGCCCTTTTTTGTATTTTTATTTTAGAGACAGGGTCTCACTGAGTTGCTCAGGGCCTCCCTAAGTTGCTGAGGCTGGCTTTGAACTGGTGATCCTCCTGCCTCAGCCTCCTGAGCCACTGGTGTGTATGACCGAGCTTGGCCCTCCATTTGTTTATTCCAATCCCCGCACCCCTGCACCCCCAGTGTTGGGGGTGGAACCCAGAGCCTCCTTCATACCAGGCAAGTCCTCTACCACTGACAACATTCCCAGCCCTCTTATTCTAATCTTTAGTTTAAGAGGCATGAAATGTGTCTGGGGTTATCCCTGAACTGTAGCTTGCTGATTTCCATGTAATCCTTGGCTACTTGCCAGGTTGGTTGGGGTTGAACTGTTTACAAAGTAGGAAAAACAAATCTAGTGTTTTAGTATAAAAACAAATGAGGCTATCTTGTACTTGATGAAGCACAAGGTGCAGATCCAGCAAGAGCCCATTAGCTATTAGCAAATCCCAACTCCTGGACTCTCTGGAATGGCAATGAATGCACTACGAAGGTTATATTTGTGGAGTGATTGATTGCCAACTTCGGAAGGATTTTCTTGTTAAGGACCAGAGAAGCAAGAGGCAGAAACCTCAGGAAGCTGTTGTAAACAAGTTTTCGCTTCCGCTACTTTCATTTCTCATTATTTAAAAAAAAAAAAAAAAATTACTGTTTTATTGTTTGAAGTAGTGGGGATTGAGACCGGGGGCTTTCTATTACTGAGCTACCTCTCCAGCCCCTTTCTAAATTTTATTTTGAGACAGGGTCTCACTAAGTTGCTAAGGCTGACATTGAACTTAGAATCCTCCTGCCTTAGCTCTTGAGTTGCTGGGATTGCAGATGTACGCCACCACATCTTTTTTTCCCTTTCTAAAAGACTTGAGACTGTACTATTGACATGGGTATATTCTCTTCACCTCCTCCAACCCCTGCAGTAGAATAAAACCAGCTCCAAGATTTGCCCTATTTTAGTAATAAATATAATCAAAACAACAAAATGAGGGTCTAAGTACTGAGTTAAATAGAAATTCCTGTAGTTGATTTTCATGGTGCTACCATAATATTTTCACACATAAGAAAAATGTGCTGATAAAATACATACATGTGTAGAACCTCCACATTCTCCTCCAACTGTTTTCCCCACGCCGTGTCCCCAAGGTTTTGCTAAATTGCTGAGGCTGACCATCCTCCTAGCCTACCAAGTAGGTGGGATTACAGGTGTGTTCCACCACACCCAGATCCTTTTTCTGTTTCTTTCCCATAATCCATCAATTCTTGTTTCCACACTTTTATTCATTGTTGGCCCTGCCCAATGTGTTCATTTTCCCTACCCAAACCCTACCTATTGTTCAGTAGCCACCTCTTGATAAAAGTTTCTTTGGCCATTCTATCTCAGCAACATCCCTCTTTGTGCTCTAGAAGAGCACAAAGTGTTGCCATCTCTATTCCTCCCTCCACATTTATCATAGAGTGCCTGTGTTTGTGTGTGTTTGTCTTTCTCCCAAACTGGGCAGCTGAATAAATAGATCCTCCAGGGCAAGACTGATTTTGTCCAGTGTGGCAACTAAATCACAAATAAGGGGAAAGCAACAGTTATAATTAATATACAAATATTTCATCCCCCAGCCTTTGTGTGTGTGTGTGTTGGGGGGGGGATTGAACTCAGGGGCACTTGACCACTGAGCCACATCCCCAGCCCTATTTTGTATTTTATTTAGAGACAGGGTCTCACTGAGTTGCCTAGCGCCTCCCTTTTGGTGAGGCTGGCTTTGAACTTGTGATCCTCCTGCCTCAATCTCCTGAGCCACTGGGATTACAGGCGTGCCTCGCTTTTTTTTTTTTTTTTTTTTTTTTAATTTAAGACAGTCTTGCTGATCCAGCCAGGCTGACCTCGAATTTGTAGGTCTCCCTGCCTCAGCCTTTCAAGGAGTTGGTGTTAGGCATGTGTACCATGCCAGGTTTAGGTGTGCACCCTTGAATGAGTTACCTAATTTTTTCTAAAGCTCACGTTTTTTGTCTATAAAATATGAGATGTCAACATCTGTTGGAATCTTCCCTTTCTGTTTATCATTTGATGATTATATATTGTAGTTAAGGATTGTTTGCCCAACCATCTTCCCTGAAAGACTCAGTAATAGGAAAGCAACTACAAGTTTCTTTGTTGTTTTGTTTTCTTTCTTTTTTTGGTGCATTATAATGGTACATATTAGTGAGATTGTTGTTCCAGCAACTTCAGTTTTTATGGAAGCCTCATAGAAGGAATAAGCCCTGTGACTTGTAGAACTTCTTGTCCTGGTCAGGAAACAGGAGAGGTGTCTGTTTCTTGCCTCAGCAGGCTTACTACATGTCTGCCTTTGTCCAGCCCCAGGACATAGATAAGCTAGAATTCTTGGTTTCTGGCAACTGAGCAGTCCTTCGTATTTTTGCTTAGCAAAGTTCTGCAAATCTTCATCTGGGTTTGGAATAGGACTCATGGCATTACTCAAAACTACTTCAGGATCCGTTTATTGATGTGAAGCCTCACATTCATGACGTGAAGATGCATTGTGGCACTCGAGTTGTTTTGGGGTTTGAGTTAGTATGCACTTCTGTCTGTCTGTCTCTCTTTTGAGCCAGAACTCTTAAGGCCCTTTAGATAGGTCTGTACCCAAACCCAAGACAGATAAGAAAAGTCTGATCTTATTAGTGCTGTGCTGCAAAGCAGCCTTGACTCAAGAGTTCCTGAAAATAAAAATGGCCTTAGGTCTGGAGATTATCTCCTATCTTCAGAGCCTGGCAGTTTGCTGTCCTGTTCTGATGATACCCTCTTTCTTTAGATTCTTTGATTGCAAAATAAGATTCCCCCTGGCCCTCAGCCTTAGTCTTCTCTAGACTCAGTGGGCCAGATGACATGAGGTAGGGAACAGTTCCCCGAGGGTATCTGAGAGCCAAAGCCTAGGAATGTTTCTAGCTTGCTCCCTGTGTGGGCATCTGTTGTGTGTCGGGAATAGGAGAGAACTTTAGGCTCTGCCAGTCATTTGCCTCATGGAACTCTGTTCTTCAAAGTGGAACCCACAGGCCCTGACTCCACACTCCAGAATACCACTGTCAGTTCCAGTAGAAGTGGCAATCTTTTTTTTTTTTTTTTTTGGAACCGGGGATTGAACTCAGGGGCACTCAGCCACTGAGCCACATCCCCAGCCCTATTTTGTATTTTATTTAGAGATAGGGTCTCACTGAGTTGCTTAGCACCGTGCCCTTGCTGAGGCTGGCTTTGAACTTGAGATCCTCCTGCCTCAGCCTTCCGAGCCATTGGAATTACAGGTGTGTGCCACCATGCTCAGCTAGAAGTGGTAGTCTTAAAACAGGATTCACACCAGGTCATAGTCTACTTGGTAGTTATCTTGGCCCTCAGTTATGTTTTTAAATTTTTTTTCCCTATTTATAACTTCTGGTCTTCAGATATATGACTCCTGTGTCATCGAAAAGGAAAGAATCTTTGGAGCCACAGAGACTCTGTGTGTGTGTGTATGTGTGTGTGTGTGTGTGTTACTAGGGATTAGACCCAGGAACACTATATGACTGAGCTATACCCCTAGCCCTTTTGATTATTTTATTTTGAGATAGGCTCTTGCTAAATTGCCAAGGCCTGCCTCAGCCTCCTGAGTTGCTGGGATTACAGGTGTGTACCACTGCACCCAGCCAGAGATTTTGAGTTTTTGTTCTCTCACAGCTAGCTGTGTGACACTGGGCAAATTACATGAATTTGTCGGGGGTGGTGTCACACACCTGTAATCCCAGTGACTCGGGAGGTAGAGGCAGGAGGATCACAAGTTTGAGGTCAGTCTCAGCAATTTAGTGAGGCCCTAAGCAACTCAGTGAGACCCTGTCTCAAAAAAGTAAGATTAAAAAGTGCTGGGGATGTGGCTTAGTGGTTAAGTGCCCTGGGTTCAATCCCCATTACCAAACAATAACAACAACAAACAAACAAGTTACATGAATTCCATGTGCCTCAGTTTCTTCAGCTGAAGAGTAAGGATAATAATATTTCATCATAAGATTGTTGTGGCTATAAGTTATTTGTTAGTTGAAATTTCTGGTGTAGAGTCTAGCTTATGGTCAAAGTTGAACAAATAAGCCTATTTTCCTAAACCTGTCCCAGAATTTAAAGATTATAAATGTATAGACTACCTGGAAAAATGTCAAAAGATACTTAAATTGACTAGAGTAAAAAAATGAATTCCATGAACATATATGTTGTGTTAGTATGTCTTCTTAAATAATAAGTTAAACAGTTAAACAGTCTGAATGTTAGCATTGTCAGCAGAGAGACTTTTCTGCACTAGGGAAGAGGAAGCTGGGTCCATGAACTTTCTATCTCAGATACTGCTTGGGGCCATGAACAGTGGCTAACCTACAATAGTTTGACAACATAATCCTGCTTAATTCTAGTTTAGTGTGACATGCCTTTTTTTTCCCCTCTTTCTTGTAAGTTGGTAAATTTAGCTTTTAATTTAATTCTGCATTGGCAGTTAGATGACTTATTTGAAGAAGGATTTGCCTTATCTTTGGCCCATTGTGTATGAATCTGGATCACTTACATAAAAGATTTTTTTTTCAGGCTAGCACAAGTGGCTAATGATCTTCTTGCTTTTTAAATCCCAAAGCTGTCACTAGGTTGTGGTGATATTTCTAGGGCATGTTAGAAAGTGAACTCACCTTCTTGGAAATACCTGAATTTGCTAGTTCACCCTCTCTTTCTCCTACCCCTGCCCCTGATCTCAGTGCTCAGTGAAGGTTAGTCAGCAAGGGGCTGGGGTGAGGAGAGAAATATGTTAGTGAGAAAATTGCCAACAGTCACTTTTTTAGAGTGTATGATGTGGTAGGTGTAATGCCTTATGTTAAATGCTACCTTGCACATAGGAAGAAGATAAAACCAGTTAACTGCTGATTAGAAACACTGTCTTGAGTAGCATCCATAAAAGGATGATTTATTAGGCAAAATCAGGAAATCTGTGATGCGATTGTGATCATTTTGATTGAATTTTTATTCTTTTTTCTTTTTCGGTACTGGGGATTGAAGCCAGGGCCACTCCACCACTGAGCCACATCCCCAGCCCTATTTTATATTTTATTTAGAGACAGGGTCTCA
>JAJEJO010049812.1:0-26641 GCA_020662805.1 Glaucomys volans
GAACCCAGGGGCACTCCACCACTGAGCCACATCCCCAGCCCTATATTTTTGTATTTTATTTAGAGACAGGGTCTCACTGAGTTGCTTAGTGCCTCGCTAAGTTACTGAGGCTGGCTTTGAACTGGAGATCCTCCTGCCTCAGCCTCCCAAGTCCTGGGATTACAGGTGTGCGTCACTGTGCCTGGCCCATTTTTTCTTTAAAAAATTTTTTAAAAAAATGTTTGTTCTTTTTAGCTACACATGACAATAGAATGTATTTTGACATATCATAGAGTATAACTTCCCATGTTTGTGGTTGTACAAGATGTGGAGTTACACTGGTTGTGTGTTAATATATGAACATAGTAAAGTTATGTTGGATTCATTCTACTGTCTTTCCTATCCTTATCCCCCTCCCTTCCCTCCATTCCCTTTTGTCTAATCTAGTGAACTTTTATCCCACTTCCACCCCCTGCAATTATTGTAAGTTAGCATCACATATCAGAGAGAACATTCGGCCTTTGGTTTTTGGGGACTGGCTTGTTTCACTTAGTATGATAGTCTCCAATGCTGTCCATTTACCAGCAAATGCTATAATTTCATTCTTCATTATGTCTGAGTAATATTCCATTGCGCATATATACCACACTTTCTTTATTCATTCATCTGTTGGTGGGTACCTAGTTTGGTTCCATAGCTTAGCTATTGTGAATTGAGCTGCTAGAACATTGATATGGCTGCATCACTGTAGTATGCTGATTTTAAGTCCTTTGTGTATAAACTAAGGTGTGGGATAACTGGGTCAAATGGTAGTTCCATTCCAAGTTTTCTTAGGAATCTCCATACTGCTTTCCAAAGTGGTTGTACCAATGCAAAATCCATTTTCTTTTTTTGCAGAAATAGAAAAAATTCATCCTAAAATTCATATAGAATCTCAAGGGGAAACTTGTTATGGGTACTTACCCATAACAGTTTTGAAAATTAAGAACAAATTAGGAGAACTTACACTTCCTAATTCAAAACATATTTTAAATCTACAATAATCAAACCAGTGAAACCAGTCTGGCACTGGGAAAAGAACAGATATATAGAAAATGGAGCAGAGTAGAGAGCTGAGAAATAAACCCTTATGTATGAATGAATATGGATAAGCAATTTTCAAAAAGAATGCCAAGATCACTCAATGGGGGAAAAGTATATTTTCTTCAGTGAATGGTGCTGGGAAAACTGGATATCCACATGCAAAGAATGATGTTGAACCCTTTCCTTACACCATATACAATTTACACAAATTGGATTATGACCTAAACATAAAACTTGAAACTAATAAATTCCTAGAAGAAACCATTGAGAAAAAATCATTAAATCTGGCAATTTCTTGGATATGGTCACTAAAAATCATGGGCAACAGAAGCAAAATAGACAAATAAGACTATATAAAATTTAAAATTTTTGTTTATCAAAAGACACTATCAACAGAGTGAAAAGGCAGTTTACAAAATGGAATAAAATATTTGCTCATCATATCTGATAAAAAGTTAATTTCCAGAATAAAGAACTATAACAATAACAACAACAAAATAGAACTCAATTAACAAATGAGCATGAAATTTATCTAGAGAGATACATACAAATGGCCGAGAAACAAATTAAAAGATGTTCAACATCACTAATTGTTATGGTTTGAATATATGAGGTTTCTCCCCAAAAGCTCCTGTGTTAGGCAATGCAGGAATATTCAAAGATGAAATGATTAAATTACAAGAGCTTAACCTTTTTAGTGGATTAATCCATTTGATGGAGTCTTAATATGAATGAATTACTAAGTGTTAGCTGTAGGTAAGTGGGGTGTGACTGGAGGAAGTGGGTTTCTGGGGCTGAGGCCTTGGACTATATATAGCCCTTTCCCTCTCCCTCTGCTTTCTGGCTTCCACAAGCTGAGCAGCCTCCTCTGCCACACCCTTCTGTCATGATTTCTGCCTCACTTCAGGCCCAGAGCAATGAAACTGGCCAACCATGGACTGAGACCTCTGAAACTGAGCTGGAACTCACAGAAACCAAATAAACTTTTCCTTTTCTAACTTGTTCTTTAAAGGTGTTTTTGTTATGGTGATAGAAAGCTGATTAACAGACTAATCATAAGAGAAATGCAAATAAAAATCATAATTAGATATCTCCTCAAAACCATTTGAGTGGCCTCTATCAAGCAAACTCTGGCAAATAAGTGTTGGTTATGATGCAGAGAAATGGGAACCCTTGTGCACTGTTGGTGGGATTATAAAATGATACACCAGTCATGGAGAAGAGTGCAATGGTTCCTCAAACATTAAAAATTAGAACTACTAGAAGGTCCAGCCACCTGACGGGTACATATTCAAAATAATTGGAATCAGAGTCTTGAAGAGATATCGGTGCACTCATGGTCACAGTAGACCATTTACAATAGCCAGCGGTGAGTAGAAGCAACCCGAGATCCACAAATGAATGAATAGAATGTGATACATACATATAATAGCATATAATTTAGTGTAAAAAGACAATTTTATCACATGCTACAAGATAGATGAGACTTTGAAGACATTATGCCAAGTGAAGCGAGACAGGCATAAAGAGATAATTGCTATTCCAGCTCTATCTAAAGTAGCCAAATTCATACACATAGAAAGCAGAATGTTGGTTGCCAGGGGCTGGGCAGACAGGGAACAGGTTCAGAGTTTAAAGGGCACCGAGTTTCAGTTTTGCAAGATGAAAAAGTTCTGGAAATGGATGGTGGTTATGCTGCACAACAATGTGAATGAATGTACTTAGAATGATTACGATGGAAAAAAACAAGCCAACACTGAGTGTGTCATTTTTTCCTGTGGCCTGTTCTCCTCTGCATCATAAGAATTCTTCGTTGCAGGTCACCAAAACTGATTCTAATGATGTAAACAATAAAAGGAATCAAACACAAACACACCTTAGTTAACTGAATTTTAAGATGTACATGTTGTCACATAGTAGCATGTGGGGTATCTGACTCCACCTCACAATTGAGGGCCTTTATAGTTGATGATGTAAATGCTTCCCAGGTCCCCTCCACATCTGTCTTCCTGGGTTGTTGACAGGAGTAAGCTCTCAGCTGAGCATTGCTTTCTGGGATTTGCCTGCTGTTGGAGGAAGCTGCCTCACCCCATGGCCAGGAGCTAGAGAGTGGGAGGGTACAAGGTCCGGTTTCATGCATTGCTGTGGGACAACTTTGAGGGCCCACTAGTTGCAGAGCTCTTTGTGGGTCTGCTGAAGCCTGTGTTTCTATTCCATTGCAGCTCACCTTCTCCCTCTGTCCACCCTCATTCCCACACATGAATTGTTCTGGAGAGTTCTCCCCCACCCATCTCTCCACTCAGAGCTCCTCCACTAAGGAACTGGTCAAAGTCAGCATGTCCTCTTTGAATGGGAGTCTTTTTTTCTTTCTTAATGTTCCATAAAATAAAGGTGTGACTTAACATTAATGGCATTTTAGATTCCACCAAATAAACAAGGATTAGCAAGTGAAAGAGTAGAGGAGGGAGGAAAATGGGGAAGTGGTTCAAAGAGAGTAGATCTTGAAAGGTCTTGTAGGTTCTGCTACTGACTTTAGACTTTGTCTTGAAGGAGAGTAACTAATCTAAGGAAATTTGGTCATTGGGAAGATCTGTGAAGATTAAATTGGTTATTACAAAGTAATTAGAACAGTTGTGAACCGCAGGACTCTGATACAGGGTTCTGAGAATCTTTCACATGGGCTCACCAAAAGATGATGTCAGAAGTTGGGGCTTGGCCGACCTGGGGACAGAGATCATCTAATTGAGGGGAGTAGGAAGAGTAAGGTAGGTAGGAGAAGGAGAAGGGGGAACCGGGGTGTGCAGCCTTTTCTGGCTCCCACCCTGCTGGCTTAGGCTCAGCTGGGGTACACAATATAGACAGCACTGCAACCTGGAAGAAAGGGGGTCTTTTCAGAATTTCCTGGAAGAACTAATCAGGCTGTTTGCAGGAATAGGAAGTAGCTATGCATTTGGAATACACACTGCTATGGGCAAGATTTTAAAATGCAGAAAAAGGAGTTAGAGAAAACCAATCCACAAGTCCAGGCTGTCTTGAGCATTTGAAATGAATCAGGGATGTTTTAAGGAATAGAAGATGAAGACTGGTTTGCTGATAAAAATATGAGCCCCCTGAACTGTCTCATTTACTTGTACAAGAAATACTTATTGAGCACCAACTGTGTGAAAGACAATGTTATCCTTTTATTCTAGGTTTTTTTTTTTTTTAATCTAAATGAGGCATTTGTTAAAAATTTTGGAATACAGATAACATATGATGAGCAGTAGAGTTAAGTGATGTTATAGAAGTTAGTAGAAGAAGAAAAATAACTATAAACTGAACTAGCCAGTAAAAATGTGGGAGAGATGGGCTCCAAGGTGGGGTTTGGCCTTTCTCCTTGCATCACCTGGCTGCTGGCTCTCTTCACATGGGCATTCATGCCCTGCAGTCCATGTGCTCTTCATGCTGGCCACACTCTCACCCAGTCTGAGGGCAGCAATCCTTCTCCGTGGAATAGGATACTCTTCCCCAACCCTTCCCCGTGGTGGCTGGTGATGAGGTGCTACACGACCTTCACTTCTTAGCCTCAATGCCAACATCTCTCAGGGCTTCCTTGACTACTAGTGACTTACTAAAGCTCAGTGTTCCTATTTCAACTTAATATATTCCAGTAAGCCACGTATTTCTATCTGTATTCAATCAAAACAGACCTAGTGGATAAATTATGTAACATTCACTATAGACACATGATGAAGGCAATGCAAGAAAGCTGCACATAAGCTGATTCCCCACTGATCGCAATCCATGAACAGTGTCAGCGCTGCCCAGCTATTCCTGCTTTCACCCTGGGTGAGGACAGCTGTGCAGTGTGGCTGGAGGGACCACCATGAGCCCTGGATCATCAGTGACCTTTTTATGGGAAAAGGCAGGAAATGACCATCTAAGATAAGATTGCCATTCTCTGATACGTAAGGGATATTTTGCACAGATTCTTCAGGTTCTTCTGCTTAGTCCATTGCATTACTCAGCATTCTGCATTGTAGTCAGTCCTCTAAACAGATCTCTCACCAGATGGTGGCTCTGCATGGCAGGTCTTGCTGACAATCTTGTTCCCAGCATCTGGTACTAAGGCTAATCATGTTGAATCAGACTTTTGTTGATGGAGAGCAGCCGGGGACTGCACACTAGGCAAGGAGAAGAGCAAAGGACATTTGCAAGGGTGTGTATGTGATGGGCAAGGAGAGGGGAAGGGGCAAAGATGGGACAAATTCAACGTTTATTTACTGGAAATGAGTGGATCCATAAACTGCTGTGGTCTCCCACAGACAGCAGTGGGAGGGAGTGCAGGGAAAGTCAGTCCTTTGCAACTGGCAGAGCAAAGTGGTGCTCCTTAGCTTTCAAATTCTTCATTACTTTGATCCTTGCTAATCAAATTGTGGTCTGGGGATCCTCAGCATCAGAGTCAACTGGGAGCTTGTTAGAGATGAAGATGCTCAGGCTCCAACCCAGTACTCCTGGGTCAGAATGGACATTTCCCCAAGATTTTCCAGGTGCCTCCAGTGCATCTTCAAATATAAGCATGCCCAGACGATGCCAAGATTTTCCCAATTCTACCAACTTTACTTGAAGTCTTGTCCAAACATTCCTAACTTAAATGTTCACGATATTTGCATGTATTGAATTTATAATAGCCTCTTGTGAATAGTTGAAAAAGTGAAAATGTCAAAAACCAAACAATTTCCAGGCAGAGAGCAAAGACTTCTCAATAGCACACCTTGTGTCTTTGCAAAGGACTGCATGGTAACAGGAAGTTCAAGGTACACAAGCAGGATCTAGACACACATCAACAGGTGACATAAAGCCTGTTTTTGGATAACCTCCAGCTCCATGCATTTCTTGGAGTCCACATCAGAGTCCTTCTTCCTGAAGATGGGATTGTAATTATGTAGTACAGAGTATTTTAATTTTTCTTTAGTAGCTTTTAACTGTTTTAGATTTGTAGAAATGTGAAGACTGCACCACACATCCAGTTTTGCCCACTGTTAACATCTTACATTCGTAAGGTACATTTGTTACAATAAATGCACTACTACTGGTATGTTAATCATTAACCCAAATATGTATTCAGATTTTCTTATTTTTTTCCCTAATGTCCTTGTTCTGTTTCAAAATCATGCAGGACACCCTGTTTCATTTGGTTGATATGCTTCCTTAGACTTCTCTTGCCTGTGATAGTTTCTCAGTCTTATTTGGGGACTTACTAATTTTAACAACTCTTTCAATTTTGGAATGCTCCTCTTTCCTCTTCTTAGGAAGTAGAAGCCTACTGAGTTCATATGACACTTCAAATCAGATTTAAGGAAATAAATATCCATTTATAAGCTCCTGAAGGGTGGGACTGGGTTATTTTAATCAATCTACAGCTCCAGAATCCAGCATAACTCCTGTTTCTGGAGGGTACTCAGGAATTTATGTTGTCAGTCTCTTGGTTGATTCTTTATTGTGCCCCTACTTAGGTACGTTTTGGAGGGCTAATACTGATCAATATGATAAAGTCCCGCTCTTAAAGATCTTAGAGGCTGTGTGAGAGACACAGATGAAGAGAAAATTAAGTAGGATAAAATATTATTTATTTGGGAAGCTCTGAGGGTTCTGGGCAGTGGAGGAAGCTTTAGAGAAAGAGAAAAGGTTCAAAGGAGAGGAAAAGGGACAGGGCTTAAAGAACAATTTCCTGAAATTTCAAGAGGACTTATGAAGATGTGTAAATAATTTTTACCTTTGTTTCCATGGAGACTCATGAAAGGACTGCTCTGGGAAGAACTGTGAGATTGGGCAGTGAGAGAGGAAAGAGAGGGAAAGAGAGGGACTTTTCACAGCTTATCTTGCTCTTTCTTGCAAAACTTGTTCTACATGCAAGTATTAGCTGTTTCAAATAATTACATTTAAAGTAATTACATGTAAAACAGATAATATGAGAAGCTATCTTACTGTTGGCATCTCCAGAATCACTCAAGGTTAGTATAAAATGACTTCAAGAAATGAATTTGTTTGAATTTTTGGAAGGTATTCTTAATAGCATCTCATTTCTCTGCAGGGGTAGAAACCATCTCTCTTTCTCTCTGAAGTGTTCCTGTGAACTCTTCCTGTCTTCACAGCCATTGTGTACTTGATCTCATTTCCATGACTATCTGATTCTGCTGTTTGTTTCTCCACTGTCCCAGCTGGGGTTGAACAAGGGAACTGCCCAACACTGTTAGCATCACTTCTTCATTACCTTCTCCCTGTTAGGATTTAGCAACACGTGGGCTTTGCCTGGAGGATTGTGGTAAATCTTTTATTAGGGTAAACTTATTAGGTGTTCCCTAACTGTAGCTATCACCAGGTCAACAAAGTCTAACAACAACATACAATTCTATATCCTACTCAGTTTCTCATTTCTAAATTTAACTTATTGGGACCGTAGTTGGCAACATTGTTCCAAGGACTTAAAAGAATTTAGACAGTATTTCGGTTTCTATGTCTTTTGAATACTTCAAGTGGACTTTTAATCCAGTTTTTCCACTTTAAGTAACCTTAAGTAAGCTAGCCTTATTTGGTGAAGGACTTCAAGATTTTCTAATTCTGTAAATGATGCATTTGCTATGGTAGACAAAATAATAACTGAATAACCTCAAAATGATAAGGTTCAGTTTTAATAAAGAAATAAATCATTTTCCTGAACCATGGGAAATTTCTGCTTAATAGTTTATAACAAATCAAAGTCATGCACTTGTCTATAAAGATGCTATTTGAATTAATCTCAACTATACAAATGTTGCTTCACCAAAATTTCACTTTTCACAAGGGACAGGAAATTAGAAAGCAAGGGAAATGCCAACTGTGGACTTTAAACTAGAGACTCGCTCAAGGCTAACCAAAGGGTAGAATGATGGAAGAAAACAAAACTTGAGATGACTTTTTTTTTTAACCTTTATTTTACTTATTTATTTATTTATTTATTTATTTATTTATTTATTTATTTATTCATTGTGGTGCTGGGGGTTGAACCCAGGGCCTTGTGCTTGCAAGGTAAGCACTCTACCAACTGAGCTATATCCCCAGCCCGTCAGGTCATTACCTGTTTATGTAGTGCTCTGGATCGAATCCAGTGCCTCACATGTGCAAGGCAAGTACTCTACCACTGAGCCACAACCACGGTCAAAGGATGACATTTTTTAAAAGTTAATTTTTAAAACTGCAAATTACACAAAGCTTTTATGAATGATACGATGTATGAATTCTGCCCATATTTCATAGGCTACTTTCCTCTATGCTTAGTTTCTCTACTTCCTATGTGTTTTCTCTTTAATGAATTCTAGAATTCTTCAGTAATATGACACACACACAACATGACAAATATTTTAAAATCTAGAACAGTTCTCTCTCCCTTGGCTTTTCATTGCATTGAATTTACACTAGCTGTCCTGCAGAATATCTTGACTTATTTGATTATTTCCTTGTGAGTAACTTCAGGGTTGAACATTTCTGGCAAGAATCCTTCATAGGTGCCTCACACCAAGTGGAACATACCACCAAGCTTTCCCACTCTGGCTGAAAGTTTGTTCTCTTGGTTAAAGCTGTTATTGCCAGTTCCCCTGAGGTAAAGGTGAACTTTCCCTTTTGCATTAATGCATAATCTGTGGGGAGCTACTTTCAGACCTTGTAAATAAACTATCTATAGAATGGGGATTGCTGGTCAAAGAGTACACTTTTGTTAGATACAGCAAAAATCCCCCTGTATAGAGTTTGTAGCATTTTGTACTCCCACCCTCAATTTAAAAGAGGCCCATCTCACACATAGACTTAAAGTGGGTTGTCAAGCTTTTGAGTTTTTAGGAATTTGGTAAGTTGGACCTGGTTTCCTGAGGTGCATTTTACATATGAATTAGGTTGTGCATTTTTCAATTGTTCAATTGACATTTGCTCATCTTTGCTATAAAGGGCTATACTTTCCTGTAAAGTTTTGTTAACTTTCTCCGTCAATATTTAAAGTATGTTGTAAGTGGTAAATCTCTGATTTACAAAGCAGGTTTTTTGTTTTTTGTTTTTTTGGGGGGTGGGGATGCCTGGGACTGAACCCAGAGGCACTTAACCACTGGTTAAGTCCCCAGCTGGTTTTATTTTTTTATTTTGAGACAGAGTCTTGCTAAATTGCTTAGGGCCTCACTAAGTTGCTTTCAACTGGGACCCTCCTGCCTCAGCCTCCAGAGTCGCTGGGATTATAGGCAGGCACTACTGCAACCCGCTGATTTGGAGTATGTTTTGGTGTATGGCTTTCAGGTATTTAATTTTTACTTAAAATCATACTATCTTGCCTTCCCTAAAAAGCTAATTTTAAGGTGAAATTACCATTTAATAGGCCAAGAAAGTATAGGAAAAAAATCAATAAAATAGGGAAGACAAGCTAGTATAAAAATGGGCATGAGAAATTAAAAAGACATTTAATGAAAGTGGAAATCTGGGTGTCTGATAAGAATATTAAGCATTTGATGTAGCTCAGTGCTAGAGCTCTTGCCTAGCATGCACCAGGACGTGGGTTTAATTCCTAGCCCTGAAAAAAAAAGAAAAAAAGAACAAGAAAAAGTGTTCATTACTTAGAATCATAATGATGAGGTATTTCTACTTACTCACTAGGCAGAGGAAAGAAAAAAAGGAGACCAACAATCAGTTTTGGCAAGAATAATGGACATTATTTGAGAATGTGCTCTAGTAGAACCATTTTGAAAGGCTTTTTGGCAGGTTGGGATTATTCAAATTAAGGTGAGCCTCCTGCATGACTCAGCAATTCTAAGGTGAAGTGCACACTCAAAAGAATTGAGTGGCATATTCTCCAGATTGCATGTGCAAAAGGACGGGAAGCAGACCTCAATGGACTCAGAGAAGCCTTTATTCCTTCACGGACTTGAGCGCTGTTGGGGCCCATTTTCCGGATGGGGAAAATGCCCCTCAGTTAGAGAGGGGATTTTTGTTTTATAGGGTACAATGATATAATCATTGGACGCTGTGTAGTGCAGTTTTGGCTGCCAGGGGCTAGTTGAACAGCTTAAAACTTTAATTTAGGAGGGTAGTTGTAAAAAGGTTGATACCCATGTTATCTGGGGATAAGAGTCCAGATCCCAGGGATGAGTACTCAAATCTTGCCCATAGGTTTTGCTGTGCTTCCATTTAGAACTAATTAGCCATGGGGGAAGGTCATGGTTTAGGGCCCAGCATTCAGTATCCGTCCCTTTGCTCCAGGGCCCATTGTGCCTTGGCTAGTTTCCCCTCTATCCTCTGGAGCTGTACCTCTCTCCATTTTTCTTCAGGGGATGTGTTGCAGGAATATTATTTTCCATAACCCTTCCAGATGATGTGTATTTTTTTCCTTTTCCTTTTTTTTTTTTTTTTAGTGCTGGGAATGGAATCCAGGGTCTCACACAAGCTAGGCAAGTGTTACACATTCCCAACCCTATGTGTGTATTTTCATTATAGCTCTGCTTGTATAATAACCTCAAATTGGAAACAGCCCTACTGCTTTTCAGTACAATAGATGAATAATTTGTGCTATATTAATAAAATGGAATATAATCTAGTAATGAAAACGAATAGGGCTATATGCCAACAACCTGAATGAATCTCACAAACATGTTGAGTGAAAGATGTCAGAAAATAAAAGAGTAAGCATTACAAGATTTCATTTATATAACAGCATCACAACAGTTCTAACTAAGCCATAATGTTATGTGTTCTTTTGGAGGAGAAGAAAGTGTTGGTGAATAGGAAGAAGCAGACAATGAACTTATGGAATGGGGCTTAATATGCTGTTTCTTGAGCCACATGGTCATCATAGGGTCTTATTTTATCAAAATTAGTGGACACCAGGAGTGGTGGCTCATGCCTGCAATCCCAGCAGCTCCAGAGGCTGAGGCAGGAGGATCATAAATTCAAAGTCAGCCTCAGAGCAATTTAGCAAAGCCCAAGACCATATTTCTAAATGAAAAATAAAAAGGGCTGGGATGTGGCTCAGTGGTTAAGTGCCCCTGGTACAAAAAACAAGTAGTTCACTTGTACATTTATATTTTAGACACTTGTGTTATAATTTGTAACAAAAAAGATTTATAAATACTTTAAACATCCTATTGACTGGATTACAAGGTAGAAATCACCTAAATAAAAAATGTAAACAGTTTATAGAAAAGAAAATCCAATGCTGGGTGCCACATGGCACACACCTGTAATCCCAGGGGCTTGGGAGGCTGAGGCAGGAGGATCTCCAGTTCAAAGCCAGCCTCAGCAACTAGCAAGGTGGTAAACAACTTAGCGAGAGAACCTGTCTCTAAATAATATACAAAAAAAGGGCTGGGGATGTGGCTCAATGATTGAGTTCCCCTGAGTTCAATCCCAAGTACCAAAAAAAAAAAAAAAAAAAAAAAAAATGTATGGAAGCATGCTCAAATTCATGAGTAGTCAGAGAAAACAGAAATCAATAACAAAATATCACTTTACACGAATCAAACTGACAAGTTCAAAAGAGCGATAATGCATGTAACTGGTGAGGATGAGGGGAAAGGGTGCCTCCACACATCATTGGAAATTGATGCTCTATACCCATTAAAATAAAAAATAGATGATTTGTTCAATCCAGAAAACTCACCAGTATATGAGAAACATAGGTGTAAGAATTGTTATTGTTGCACTCTTTGGTATTAAAAGACTAATAGGGTAATGACTGATTAAATTATATCATGCTATACTACAGTATATTAGGTATCAGTAATAAAAGAATGAATTAAAGATAACTTGGTTGCCTAGAAGGGATTTCCATGAAGTTTTGATGAAGGAAAAGAAAAAGGAGAGAAGTGCGCGTGCTGTGATCCCATTTGTCTAAAACCACACCAGTCGTGTATGCATTAGTACCTACCCTTGCTCAGATGCTCACACCAACAACAAGGTATGCACTAGGTGGTTCATATCTGAGTGGGTCACACAGGCGGGTGGGTTACAAATCTGAAGAGAAAACTTTATTAAAGCTTTATTTGCAGGGCTGGGAATGTACCTCAGTGGTAGAGTTTGTTGAGCATGTGGGAGCCACTGGATTCTAGCTCCACAACTTAAAACAACAACAACAACAACAAAAAAAAAAAAAAAAAAAAGGAAAGGAAAAAGCAAAATTAAGAGAATCAGGGGCTGGGGCTGTGGCTCAGTGGTAGAGCACTTGCCAAGCACATGTGAAGCACTGGGTTTGATCCTCAGCACCACATAAAAATAAATAAAATAAAGGTATTGTATCTGTCTACTAAAAAAAAAATATATGGAGAGAATAATAGGAAAGAGGTTATTTTAAAAAATTTAATTCATACTGGTTTGTTTGTTTTTGTACTGGGGATTGAACCCAGGGACACTTTACCAATGAGATATACCCCAAGTCCTTTTTAGTTTTTATTTTGAGATAGGGTCTTGCTAAGTTGCGAAGGCTGGCCTCCAAATAGCGATCCTCCTGACCTAGCCTCTTGAGTCTTTGAAATTATACAGGTGTACCACCATACTTGTCTTGTATGATATTTTTGTATTGTTTCTAATATTTTCTATCATTCCCTCTGGGTCTACTGGTCAAATGTATTCTTGTTGAAGGCAGACACGTGGGTAAGCTATGGTCATATTCTTAAATATGTTGGTTACACAGTAGAGCTCAGTGAATTTGGCTTTTAGTACATATTTCATTTTATTTTAAAGGTAACCACACATCCTAAGAATAAATTCCTAAGTACACATTAATTTGATCAAGGTATAAAAACGTTTTAATGCCAAAAAAAGTAGAAGTGATATAGAGCATGAATAGATGAGACACACAAAATTCACAGAGAAGCATAATGTATGGATATCCATTCACCATCTATGCAAGAAATGCAAATAAAATTCAAGAACATGTAATATACGTATACAGTTACATGTCACATAACAATGTTTCAGTCAATGATTGACCATTTATGTGACTGTGGTTTACAATGGAGCCAAGACATTTCCATCATTTATAGTGACATTCCAGCCATCCTAAAGCAAGGCGTTACTTGCCTGTTTGTGGTGATGCTGGTGTGAACAAACCTATTGCACTGTCAGTTGTATAAAAGTGTAAAAAAATGCTTCAGGCAGGTCCTTCAGGGAGAATTCCAGAAGAAGCCATTGTTGCCAGGACATGACAGTTCCATGAATGTTATTGCCCCTGAATACCATGCCATGCAACAAGATGAGGAGGTGGAAGGTATTGATGATCTTGACCTTGTGAAGGCCTAGCTAATGTGTGTTTGTTTCTTAGCTTTCTTTTTCCTCCACAGTTTTCTCGACTGGTGCATTATAATTGTACATAATAGTGGGATTTGTTGTTACATATTAGTACATGCACACAACATAGTGATGTAATTTGGCCAATATCCTCCCCAGAACTTCCCCCTCTCTCCTCTTCTCCCTCTCTCTGGTTCCCTTCGTTTAGCATACTGATCTCCTTTTGATTTTCATGAGATCCCTGCCCCCTCCACCTTTGTTTTCTCTTTTCCACTCTAGCTTCCACATATGAAAGAAAACATATAATCCTTGACCTTCTGCATTTGACTTATTTCACTTAACGTAATGATCTCAAGTTACATTCATTTTCCCAAAAATGACATAATTTCATTTTTCTTTATGGCCAAATAAAGCTCCATTGTGTATTCACACTACATTTTCTTTGTCCATCCATCTGTTAATGGACATCTAGGCTGGTTCCATCCATCTGGTAATGGACACCTAGGCTGGTTCCTTCCATCTGGTAATGGACACCTAGGCTGGTTCCATTGGGAAATATGCTGCTATAAACATGGGTATACATGTATCACTATAGTAAGATACTTTAATTCTTTAGGATAATACTAAGGAGTGGTATAGTAGAGTCATAGGGTAGTTCCATGCCTAGTCTTTTGAGGACTCTCCATACTGATTTCCATAGTGTTTGTACTAATTTACAATCCCACCAACAGTGTTAGAGTGTTCCTTTTTCTCCATATCCTCTACAGTATTTATTATCGCTTGTATTCTTGATGGCTGCCATTCTGATGGGTATGAGATGAAATCTCAGTATAATTTTGATTTGTATTTCCATAATTGTTAATGATGTTGAACATTTTTTTCATATATTTATTGGCCATTTGTATTTTTTCTTTTGAGAAGTGTCTGTTTAGTTCATTTGCCCATTTATTAATTGGGTTTTTGTTTTGGTGTTTTCTGAGTTCTTCATGTATTTTAGATATTAATCCTCTGTTAGAAGAGTAGCTAACAAAGATTTTCTTCCATTCTGGAGGTTCTGTCTTCACATTCTTTTTCTTTTTTCTTTTTATGGCTACTGATTGAACTTAGGGACACTCGGCCACTGAGCCACATCCCCAGCCCTATTTTGTATTTTATTTAGAGACAGGGTCTCACTGAGTTGCTTAGGGCCTCGCTAAGTTGCTGAGGCTGGTTTTGAACTCGCGATCCTCCTGCCTCAGCCTCCCAAGTCGCTTGGATTGCAGGTGTGCGCCACCATGCCCGGCTTCTTCACATTCTTAATTGTTTCCTTTGCTGTGCAGAAACTTTTTAATTTGATGCCATCCCATTTATTAATTTTTGGCATTATTTCCTGAGCTTTAAGTGTCCTACTGAGAAGGTCATTACCTGTGCCAATATGCTGGAATGTTGATCCTACATTTTCTTTTAGAATTGGCATAGTTTCTGGTCTAATCCTTAGGTCTTTGATCCATTTTGTGTGGATCTTTGTGCAGGGTGAGAGATAAGGGTCTAGTTTCATTATTCTACATATGAATAAACAGCTCTCCCAGCTGTAGATTTGTTAAAAAGGCTGTCTTTTCTCCAATGTATGTTTTGGCATTTTTTCATGGATAGGATGACCGTATCTGTACAACTTTGTTTCTGTGTCTTCTATTCTATACCATTGGTCCTCTGGGTCTATTTTTATGCCAGTACCATGCAGTTTTTGTTATTATAGCTCTGTAGTATAATTTGAAGTCAGGCATTGTGATGCCTTCAGCATTGCTTTTTTTTTTGTTTGTTTAGAATTCTTTTGGCTATTCTAATTTTAAGACTATTTTTTTTTCTAGTTCTGTGAAGAATATCTTTGGCATTTTGATGGGGATTGCATTGAATCTGTATCTGCTTCTCGTAGTATGGCCATTTTAATAACTTTACTTCTGCCTGTCTATGAACATGGGAAGTCTTCCCATCTTCTTGTGTCTTTTCTTGTGTGTTCTTCAATTTCTTTCCTCAATGTTCTATAGGATTCATTGTAGAGATCTTTAGCCTCCTTGGTTAGATTTATTCTTAGCTTTTTTTCCCCCCCTTGAGTCATTGTGAATGGGATCCTTTTCCTGATTTCTTTCTCATCAGATTCATTGTCAGTATGTAGAAAAGCTATTCATTTTTGTATGTTATTTGTAACCTGCTACCCTGCCGATTTTTGTTTGTTTGTTTGTTTTTGTTTTGTTTTTAGCTCTAAAAGTCTTTTGGTAGAGTTTTATGGATTTTCTAAGTATGGGATCATATCATCTGCAAACAGTAATAATTTCACTTTTTCCTTTCTTATTTTTATACCTTTTATTTCCTTCTTTTACCTGATTGCTCTGGCTAGAATTTCTAGCACTATACTAAATAAAGAGTGGTGAGAATGGACATCCTTGTCTTATTCTAGATTTTAAAGGAAATGTTTTCAGTTTTTCCCATTTAGTATGAGTTTGGCTTTAGGTTTTTTGTATATAGCCTTTAGGATGTTGAGGTAGGCTCATTTTATCTCTAGTTTCTTCAGTACTTCTATCACAAATGGGTGCTGAATTTTGGCAAAGCCTTTCTCTGAATCAACTGAGATGATTAAATGTTTTTTTGTCCTTAATTCTATTGATGTGATGAATTACATTTAGTGATTAGCTTATGTTAAACCATACTTACACCTCCGCGATAGAAAGAACTTGGTCATGGTGTACACTCTTCTTAATATGTTGTTGAATATGATTTTTTAATGTTTGATTAAGGATTTTTGCATTTAAGTTAATTAGGGATCCTGGCCTGTAGTTTTCTTTTCTTGTGTCCTTATCTGGTTTTGGTATGAGGGTGATACTGACTTCATAGAATGAACGGAGGGAAGTTTCCCTCCCTAATTCATGGAAAAAACTGAGGAGCATAGGCTTTAATTCTTCTTTAAAAGT
Organism: Glaucomys volans; assembly: GCA_020662805.1. Lineage (NCBI taxonomy): Eukaryota > Metazoa > Chordata > Mammalia > Rodentia > Sciuridae > Glaucomys > Glaucomys volans. The sequence continues at coordinate 16,284 of JAJEJO010049812.1, forward strand.
CTGGTGGAATTCAGCTGAGAATTCATCTGACACTGGGCTTTTCTTTGTTGGAAGGTGTTTTATTACTGCTTCTATTTCATCATTACTAGTTATTGACCTATTAATTTTTTTATGTCCTCTTGATTCAGTTTTGGCAGGTTGTATGTGTCTAGAAATGGATCCATTTTTTTCTAGGTTTTCCAATTTATTGGAGTGTAACTTCTCAAAAGAGTTCCTAATGATTTGTTATGATGATTTCTCCTTTTTCGTCTCTTATTTCATTAATGTGGATCTTCTCTTTTTCTTTTGGTTAGTTTAGTTAAGGGCTTATCAATCTTGTTTATCTTTTCAAAGGACCAACTTTTTGTTTCATTGAACCTGTGTATTTTTTTTTTTCTCAATTTCATTGATTTCGGCTCTGATCTCAATTATTTCCTTCCTTCTACTGGTTTTGGAATTGTTTGTTCCTTTTCCAGTGCCTGGGGATGCATCATTAGGTTATCTGAATCTTTCTGATTTTCTTAAAGCTATAAACCTTCCTCTTAGCACTGCCTTGATAGTGCCACAGAGGTTCTGGTATGTTGTATCACTGTTCTCATTCGAGTTTAAGAATTTTTTGATTTCTTTCCTGATTTTTCTACCATTCACTCATTATTCAAAATTATATAGTTAAATTTCCATGTGTTTATATGGTTTCTGCAGGATTTTTTGGTATTGATTTCTAATTTCATTCCATTATGATCTGGTAAGATGCAAGGAAGTGTATCCTTTTTTTGTCTTTGTTAAACTTCGTAGCCTAGTGTCTTAGTTTTTAACCAAAAAGTTTAAAATAGAAAGAAAATGAAACTTAAAAATAGAATAAGAACACAAGAAAGTATTTTTTGTGTATAACTACATAATGTGCTCATGTTTTAATCTGTTATCACAAAAGCTTAAAAAATAAAATTTATAAATTAAGGCAATTTAATTCATTAAAAATTTTCTATTAAAAACTTTTATTTTTATGTGTGGTAGTGGGGGCCCTACCACTGAGCTACAGCTCTAGCTCTTTTAAAATTTTTTTGTTTTGAGACAGATTCTCACTAAATTGTCCAAACTGGCTGGCCTTGAACTTGCAATCTTCCTGCTTCATTCTCTCCAGTAGCTGGAATAACAGGCATATGCCACCATGCCTATCTCTTTTTAACAAATGAAGTGCATACTAAGGGTTCAGTGTTTATAGAGTCTACAATAGTGTACTATTATGTCTTAAGCCTTCACAGTTTTTCACCATTCACTCACTGACTCATCTAGAGCAACTTCCATTCATGGTAGTAAGCACCCTATATAAGTGCACTTTTTTTTTTTTTTTTTAAATAGTGCTGGAAATTGAAACTAGGATGTTGTGCATGCTAAGCAATTGCTCTACTACTGAGCTATATCTCCAGTCCAGGTACACCATTTAAAAAAAAAATTCTTTTTTTTTTTTTTTTTTTTAGTTTAACTTGTATTTCTTTTATTGCTACAGAAGTCGACTGTCCCATATCTGTCCCCCACACACACACACACACACACACACACACACACCATATACATTCTTAGAACATTTTTGTTTCTTTTGCGGAATCAACTTTATTAAATGACTTACGGAAGATCTTTCTATGGTAATAATACTATTCCTTGAATAGGTTGGTGGGAAATGGTTTCTCCTAGTAAGTTATTTGCCTGTTAATTTATTTCCTTTAAAATATGCATATGTATTAATTTAATTTATGTATTTAATTTAATATGTATTAATTTATTTCCTTTAAAATATGTGTATATATGTATATTTTAAAGGAAATAAATTAATACATATTTATTTATGCTTGGGCGGTACCAGAGATTGAACCCAGGGACACTTACTTAACCACTGAGCCACATCCCCTGCCATTTTTTATACTTTTTTTAGAGATGGGGTCTCACTATGTTGCTGAGGCTGACTTTGAACTCATGATCTTTTACACTGTATTTTTACTGTTCCTTTCTGTGTTTAAACACTTAACATTGTATTACAATTGCCCATAGTGTTCAGTATAGTACCATGCTGTACATGTTTGTAGCCTAGGAGCAATAGGCCATACCATATAGCCTTACATAAGAGTGTAGTAAGCTAGATCATCTGGGTTGCTGTAAGTACATTCTGTAATGTTTGCATAATAATGAACTTCCTTAATCATGCATTTCTAAGAACACATTCCCATTGTTAAGTGAAACATGACTGAATATGTGTATGTATCTCACATAAATTTTTTAAATGAAAAACAAATTGAAATCCATTATCAGTATTGTAGGAAATACTGTCAGTATGAATCAAGAACATTACCATGTTATTTTCATTTTGTTTTTTAATTTTTATTAATAAGTAAAATATTTTATTCCTTTTTAATAAAGTTTTTTTGTTATGTCTTGGAAAAAGAAAAGATAAAATATGCTTCCAAACCTTCCCCCTTAAGAGTTAATAGTACATTACAGAACATTTTGAGAAAAGGGAGAGTAACATCCTGATATCTACAATTCTGTTCTTGTTTTCTTTGGCTTCTCTATAGTCTTTTTTAAAAGCATCTTCTAATATTCTTCCACTCAAATGTACATACAGTATTTACTTCTGTTTTCATGTCATTTTTAATCAAAGCAGTACTTTGATTAAGAAAGGGTATTTATAGAACATTTGAGGAATACCTTCTGTGTATAAGGCATAAAAGGAGGAGAATAAAATGTATTAAGTATTCTAATAATGCATGATTTTGGTTTTAGAGAGCAAAGGACTTTTGATTGTGCATAGGGCTGTTGATTAATCAATGTAGTTGATCAACAGGCATTTTTCAAGTACCTGCTGTGTGTGAGGCCCTCTTCAAGGTGAGGGGCTGCAGCAGTGGATGAATTAAAAGAGGACTCTAAGAGCCAATATTCTAGTGGGGGGAACATAGGCATTGATAACAACTGTGACAAAGAAAGCAGATGAGGAGTGAGAGCACAGCATTGCTGTTCGGGTGAAGGTGTAAGTGAAATGAAGGATATAAGTTTATGACTCGAAGTGGGAAGAAATGTCCAGGTAGAGGGAACCTCAGACTAAAGGGCAGGAATGTGCTTCATGGAGCCAGGGAGGGTAAAGATGCCAGTGTGACTGAAGCAGCTGTCAACCCTGGTTCCGTTATGATGGCCCTAGATCTGTTTGATTATATTTGGTTTCATGTAGCTACTTATAGATAATGAGGCATATGGTATGTTCAATTTTAGTGCACTAGATGCTTTTTATCATCTCTGTTCCTTAAAACAACGAAGAAGGGCCTATGAATTTCATTTTTTGTACTTATTTATTTATTTATTTATTTATTTTTATTTGTTCTAATTAGTTATACATGACAGTGCAAAGCATTTTGACACATCATACATAAATGGAGTAAAACTTCTCATTTGTCTGGTTGTACATGATGTGGAGTTACACAGGTCATGTAATCATATATGTACAAAGGGTAATAATGTCCCACTTGATACTACTGTCATTCCTACCCTCAAGTCCCTTCCCCTCCCTTTTCTCCTCTCTGTCTAGATACTGAAGAAGGGGCTTCAGGGACAGTCACAATCCGAAGTGATCAGATCTTACTAATTCATTCTCTCCACCTACCCTACACGTATTTGTCTTCTCTTCTATCCCTGTGACTCATTAATTAAATGTTTTAAAGCCTACTAACTTCATAATTTGTGGCTCTGGTTGGAAGGATGCTTTCTGGGAGACTTAATTTTGATTTTAAAGAAAATAACAGGTACATACAGTAGTCTATTGAGGTTTCCCAAGCGTCTCCCAAGAAGTCAGTAACGTCTCCAAAGCAACAAATGAAGTATGAAAACAATCTATTCAAAAGCGGTGTGGGTGGGCTGGGGATATAGCTCAGGTGGTAGAGTGCCTGCCTCGCAAGCACGATCCCCAGCACTGCAAAAAAAAAAAAAAAAAAAAAAAAAAAAAAGTGGGTAAGATGTGTCTCTAAAATCTACTGTCAGTGAAAATTGTCTTCCTATTTTACTACAGAAAATAACAGAAAGAAGGGAGGGGAGAGAAAGTTTCTTTATTTTCCATGATTCCTTTGGCAGAATGAAATTGTAATTGCATATCTTTTCCAATTAAGCTAGTCCTGTTAACATTTGTGGTAAATATGAAACATTTCTATTTAAGAGCAATTCCAGGATTTACTTAGTTTCAAAATACCAAGTGTTACCTTAAGGGGTTTTAGGAATTTAGGAATTAGGTTAGGACTGAGAGAAGTTGGCTTTAAATAGCAAAATAACATACGTGACTGAATAGGATGGAGTGGTGAGAAATACAAATGCTATGAAAAATGAACCTTTCTCCCCCTGTTTCCAGCGTAGGCATGCACTCAAAGAGGGTTCAGTTCTTTTACTCTGTAATATAGTTGGAGTTCTGGTAAATACCCCAATCTTTACATGGCTACAAAACATCTCACTCAAGCAAACTAAAAATTAGACCTTAAGTCAAACACTCAGTCTCCAAGACCCTGGATGTCAACTGTGTGGCCAGCCAGCCATGGAAGCCCTGGGTTTCTCTTTCTGGCCATTGGTGGTGGTCACGCCTCACCACCTGATGAGTGCCAGGCAATGGGGACAGGGCAGGAAACCAGTGGAACTGGAACAGGTGTGACAGGTTGCTGTAAGGGCGGCAGTCCCTGACCCAATCACACAGTGAGTCACAGGCCCTGGCACCATTTCCCAAGTTCTGTGTTTTTAATAGCTTCTATTTCCTAATGTTGTTAGGGGTTAACCATTTTGCCACGCACTGGGGATTGACCATGGGGCAACCAGGCTCCCCATAGATTGTCTTCCAATTGGACACCAATGCCAAAGTACTACTTAGCAAAAACCAGGGTCAGGGAAAAATCCAAGTTCTCATTATGTTGCCAAGTGCCTTACCCAGTGAAATTCAGCTGAGAATTCAAATTTTGTCAGGATCTTTTAGACCATGAACATAAGTCTTACCTTGTTAATATTAGTTTGAGTGACTTAAAATAGAGGGTGCCATGGTGGAAACATCTTGGTTGAGAAAACAAAAGGGTTTCCTCTTAGGCATTCTGTGTTTGTGTGGAATCAAAGCAAATACTGTCTTCTCTATCCAGCACCTTCCAACTTCCCCACAACTCTCAAATCCTATTCCTCTCTTTGTCAAACTCCATTAGCAGGATTTAAGAAGTCTACCACCCTTTATGGGAACTGCCTTATACAAAATAAAGCCTCCATAAATGCTCTGAAGGTCTGTCACATATCTCATTCTTAAAGGGCCTCTTATCTAGCCTTCATCACAAGCAGGAGGTGTGAATGAATATAAAGTGCCTTCTCCTTGAGGGTGGAGAGTCCCCTCCAGGTAGTTTAAGAAGGGTGATAGAGAATGCAAAACAAACAACCCAAAATCCTGAAGCCAGAAATTTGCATCTGTTTGGGCCTTTGCTCCAGTACCTTCCTGTTGTGGAGGATGTTTCTGAAACTGGAGGAGGGTGATCAGAGCTTGCACTTTTGGAAGGCCTGGCTGGCTTTTGAAACCTCCCACATAGTCTTTCCTGTGCCTTATCAACCTAGCAGGTTTGAAATTTGACTTTTGAGTGATTGGAAATGAACCTGATGCTAAAAGTTGATTACTGGGAGAAGCAGGGAGAATTAGCATTACTTAAATTCAGAATGCTCAGTTGTGCATGCACAACACTAGGTAGAGCCAGAGACCTAGTCCCCCTCAAAGTAGTCAATACTGTCCAAATTGTGAAGCCAAACAAAAGTGTGCAAATTCTTATAGAGGATTATCCGAAACAGTGGAACTTTCTGTAAACCTTCCAGAAGTGGTGGAGTGATATGGTTGAGAGCAGTTCCTAGACTGACTGGGTTTCAGTTTAGCTATGAGGAGTGGCATTTCTCTTTGTCACTCTGTACCACAGTTCCCCATGGAGACTAATAGTCTCTACTTCATAGGTTTGTTGGGAAGATTAATTTAGTATATAGTAAGCACTTACAACCGTGTCTAGCCTTATATTTGTTAGATATTTCTAGTTTCTTGGTTTGTGGCTTTTGATTCCTAAGCAGTCCATCTATGACAGGCACACAATCCTCACTTATATCTGCATTCTAAGCCAGCCCAAGACTCAGGCTAAGGTGCACCTGGAACCAGAATCTGAACCCAATGAAACTGCATAAAATATATTTTCTCCTCTGGTTCTCTGTTCAAAAATACATATGGGTTACATATGATTCATTTCTAAAGTGTTTTCTGCTTTGGTTTTCTAGTTCTTTTATTAAAAAAGAATCCTTGGAGACCTTTTATATCTTAGTGATAATTAATAAATGGCAAGCCAGAAATGGGTTTTGAAAATGCAGGAGAAATTTTTATCAACTACATTAAATCATGTTAGTAAAGTTTACTTATATATACTTTAAATGTGAACAGAATATAGTGGAGTCATGTGCAGGGATATTCCTTCTAGAAAAAATTCTGAAAACTTTCAGATTCCTAGGAATGGTTTCTTCTTTTATGAAGAATTTAATGAACACCTGAAGGCCAGCAGGATCTAGTGAAAAAATAAAATGAGGTGAAAGAACAATAAAAACAAATAATTCAACTTGGCTACAGGAGACACAAGTTCAAGTTTGGCTGCATCACTAAATTACTCTCTTATGACAAATAACCTGTTTTGTGCCTCAATCATTTCATTTATTAAATGGAACTAAAATACAAGTGGCAAAGAAATTTTGAGAATTCAAAAGTAGTTGTTAGAATTAAAAGTCTAAGTGACCATAGAATGTGTTATTCTCCAGTGAAATAAAAAAGAGAATGTCACTTTCTTAAGGCTAGTTTTGTAGAAAACTAATCATGATTTTACAAAGCTTCAAGCAATACAGCACTTTTAAAGTGGATGTGACCTTCCTACCCTCCCCTCTGCCGGCAACTATCACTGTTAATAATTTGCCAGCCTGAAATCTCCACCTATCAAATCTACTACTTAGCTTTGAAAATAAAAATCCTAGTACCATGTAACTATATCTGCCCACTGCTAGCTACTGAAAAGAAAACAGGACAGTTATGCAACATTTTTCAGAAACCTCACATTATCCAAGAATTAAAATGTTTTTCTTAAGGTCCAGAGGCACCATGGTAGCTATTCCAACCATTGTCAGGCAGGGCGCCTGTGCACATTGTCGTAGGCAGTTCAGGTGAGGACTGCGCATGCTCACCACCACAATCCTACTGCCAGGTCCTTTGGACTCCTCAGAGGCTTGGCCCAGCCTCTACTGGGAACCTGCTGGCTCTCTCTCCTGTCCACTGCTAATGTCCTGACCATCAGCCCTCTTGCATGCCGCCAGACACCATTCACCACGCTGACGCATCCTAGGGATCAGTTTAATTTCCTGGACCTCCAGAAGGAACATTATTCTTATTCTGTAAGTGGGGCCATTTTCACTCTCAACTCTGCTGAGCACCAGGAGAGCTGATTGATAATTTCATGATGAACTTGTCTTTGGTGGAACCCATTCATTTCGAGGAAATTAACAAAAATGAATACTGGTGTGGAGTTACATTGAATTATGTCTAAATTTGGGTCTAAATTTGCCATACATACGCAAACATATAAACCACATGACAAATCAAATATTTTAGAATATTTATATGTTACAAACTTAAATAAGTAGAGCTTTACGAATCCTCTTTAAAGCTCTCAGTCTCCCATTCACCCCCCTTCATCTCATTTCCTTTCCTCCCTCCAGGAATAATTATTAACCTGAATTTGGTAATTATATGTCTTTCCACCCATTTTTTCTCATTTTAACTGTTGTTTCTATTCATACACAATATGAAATATTCTTAGGACAATCTTTTAAATTTGTGTATTGTACTACAAATCCAAAAATGAGGGAGAAACTAGATGGGAAAGGAGGAGCTTGCGTTCCTGGCTGCTCCAATGGCGTGAAATCAAGAATTGAGACAGGCAGCTTCTCCACAGGTGGGTAAACCAAAAAAAAGGGGGGAGGGAGGTCTTCACTGGAAACTAAAATTGGACATTCAAAGCAAAGCAGGGACACAGGAAGTTTGATATAATAAAATAAGGAAAAAATCCCCAGCAGCATAACCCCTACCACAGCTGGCCAGAAGCTCCAGTAAGAGAGGTCGCTCCATGAGCACAGTAGAGGGATGAGGGAATTAAAGGAACCCACAGTTTTGGGGGGCCCTAGGCATTTCTGGGCATAGAGCACATAGAGACCAAGGACATTGCCCAACACACTTGAAGGATGAGCTGCACAATATCCATGTGTGGGGAGAGAAGCCACCATGGCTCCAGGCAACATGCAGAGATCAAAAGAAGGAACCATCAGACTGAGGACATGGACTAAGAAATCATCTGAGATCTGTATTGGTTGTCCCCTATAAGTAACCTGATAGTTTTCTCTCATAGCCTTTAAAATTCTATTCTTATTCTGTATGCTAGGCATTTTCATTACAATGTGCCTTGATATGGGACGCTTGTCCTTTACTTCCACTCTTCCTTTAATCTTTTACTCTGTCTCTCCTCCTCCCTCATAATCATCACATTCTATATCACTGTTTGGTTTAATGTTGTATATTGTTTGCATTGATTATTATTGTTATTTGTGTTCCCCTAAACAGTGAGAGTGGCACTGGAAGCCTTCAGGGACACTGTAAGTACACAGTGTAGAAACTCTACTGCCTCAGAACCATATCGTTAGATGGGTAGACACACGAACAACATGAAAAAGCAAGGGAACAAATCACCCCAAGCAAACCAAGATACTCCAATAACAGAATCCATTGACACCATAGTGGAAGAAAATGTCAGAGAAGGAGTTTTAGAATGTACATATTTAAACTGATCTGTGAAGTAAAGGATGATGTAAGAGAGCAAATACAGATAGCAAGAAACCACTTCAATAGAAATAGAGATTGTGAAAAAAACCAAACAGACAACCTTGAAATGAAGGAAACAATAAACCAAATTAAAAATTCAATAGAAAGCATCAACAACAGACTATACCACTTGGAAGACAGAATCTCAGGCAATGAAGACAAAATACATAATCTTGAAAATAGAGTTGACCACAGAGAGAAGATGTTAAGAAACCATGAACAAAGCTTCCAAGAATTATGGGATAACATGAAAAGATGAAATTTAAGATTTATTGGGATAGATGAAGGTGCAGTGATACAAATCAAAGGAATGCACAATCCTTTAATGCAGTAATATCAGAAAATTTCCTAAATCTAAAGAATGAAATTGAAAATCAAATGCAAGAGGCTTTCAGGACCCCAAATGTGAAAAATTACAACTGTCCCATATCAAGGCACATTGTAATGAAAATGCCTAGCATACAGAATAAGAATAGAATTTTAAAGGCTGTGAGAGAAAACTATCAGGTTACTTATAGGGGACAACCAATATAGATCTCAGCTGATTTCTCAGCCCATTCTCTCAGATTTTGAGGTCTTGGAAAAACAGATACCAAGCTCTGAAATAAAATGGATACCAACCAGCTCTTATATCCAGCAAAATTAAGCTTCAGATTTGAAGATGAAATAGAAACCTTCCATGATAAACAGATATTAAAAGAATTTGCAACCAGAAAGACTGTACTTCAGAATATTCTCAACAAAATATTCCATGAAGATGAAATGAAAAAAAAAAAAAAAAGTAAAAGCCAGTGAAGGGAGGAACTATACTAAAGGAATAGTCAATCAAAGGAGAAAATAATTCAAATTAAAAACCAGAAATAAACCAAAATGACCAGGAACACAAATCATATGTCAATAATAACCTTGAACATTAATTGCCTAAACTGATCAATTCAGAGATGTAGACTGGAAGATTGGATTAAAAAACAAGACCCAACAATATACTGTATCCAAGAGATTCACCTTATAGGCAAAGACATCCACACACTGAAGGTGAAAGGTTGGGAAAAAATATATCACTCACATGGATCATGTAAACAAGCAGGGATTTCTATTCTCTTATCAGATAAAGTGGACTTCAAGCCAAAGTTAATCAGAAGAGATCAAAAAGGACATCTTATATCATTTAAGGGAATTATACATCAACAATAGATAACTATCATAAATATTTATGCCCCAAACAATGGAGCATCTATGTACATCAAACAGACCCTTCTGAACTTCAAGAATTGAGCAGATCACAGCACAATAATAATGCTTACTTTAACACATCTCTCTCACTACTGGATAGACCTTCCAAACAAAAACTAAGCAAAGAGGGCTGGGGGTACAACTCAGTTGGTAGAATGCTTGCTTCGCAAGCAGCAAGGCCCTGGGTTCAATCCCCAGCACTGCAAAAAAAAAA
>JAJEJO010049812.1:26741-50543 GCA_020662805.1 Glaucomys volans
CGTCCTATCAGATCATAATGGAATGAAATTAGAAATCAACAATAAAATAAGAAATAGAAACTACTCTTAAACCTGAACTAAACAATATGCTATTGAATGACAAATGAAACAGAAGAAATCAAGGATCAAAATAAAAAAAAGAGGTAAATGAGACTAGTAAATACAACATATTAAAATTTCTGGGACATCATGAAGGCAGAGTTAAAAGTTCGTTGCATTGATCTCATTTACTAAAAGAATAGAGTCAATGAATAAAGACCTATCATTACATCTCAATGCCCTCAAAAAAGAAGAACAAATTAACACCAAAAGCAGTAGAAGACAGGAAGTAATTAAAATCAGAGCTGAAATCAATGTAATTGAAACAAAAGAAATAATTCAAAATATTGACAAAACGAAATGTTGTTTCTTTGAAAAAAACAAATAAAATTGATAAATCTTTAGCCATGCTAATGAAGAGAAAGAGGAAACTCAAATTACTAAAATTCTTGATGTAAAAGGAAATATCACTTTGGAACTCTTGAAATACAAAAGATAATTAGAAACTGGAAAATTTATACTCCAATAAAGTATAAAGTCTTGAAGTCATTGACAAATTTCTAGAGACACATGACCTACCCAAACTGAACCAGGAGGACATACACAATTTAAACAGATCAATCTCAAGCAATGAAATAGAAGATACCATCAAAAGCCTACCAACTAACAGAAGCCCAGGACCAGATGGATTCTTAGCTGAGTTCTATAAGACCTTCAAAGGAGAATTAACACCAACACTTCTCAAATTATACCATGAAACAGTAAAGGAGGGAACCCTTCTAAACTCATTCCATAAAGCTAGTATCACCCTGATACCAAAACCAGACAAAGATACGTAAAGGAATGAAAACTTTTAGACTAATATCCCTGATGAACATGGATGCAAAAATTCTCAATAAAGTTCTGGCAAATCGCATACAAAACGTATTAAAAAGATAGTGCACCATGATCAAGTGGGGTTCATTCTCAGGATGCAAGGTTGGTTCAACATACAGAAATCAGTTCCAGCCAAAAGTAATTGATTTATTATTTTTTGGATATTTCTATGAAAATGATAAGGAAAAATAATAAACAAATTCTTGTCATCCAAGTTTATAACTATAGGAGTTTGTTTTACATTTACTCTAATTTTAAAGAACCTTGAAATAATGATCCTGAATAAAGTTGATGGAGAACATACACTCTTGGTAGAAATTTAGGAGAAAACTGTATTTTAACCACGTATTAACTTTTTGAAATAACACAATTGAAAGGATAACAGCACATCTTACATTCTAATTTTATTTTGTATTCTTAAAATAACAATATTAAATTTTAAAAGATGTGATCCAGTGGGACATTTTGGAAAACTTCTATTCTCTCTGCTCTTTGTCCTAGTCTGAATTTTTGTGGTGAGATCAGGTTAATCTTTTGCTACTACTGCAAGAAGCCCAGGGAATCTTCTGTTTTTCCTTGTACAAGCAGGCCATTCCTTGGTCCTCCCCGGGATTTGGGCTGGGTCAAAATGATTTATACTAGTAGGCAATTTTATTCACATTTCTGTATTGTTTTAGAAGGATGAAGTTGAATAATGATATAACCTTTAACACCTGCAGGCTTATTTAACCCTACATTTGGTTTATTTAAGTTAATACCATCCGTTAGTTGTCTATTTTGATTTTCCCGAATCTTTGAACTTTGCCCTCTCTTTATTCTTGATAAACCCAGAATCTGCCCTTACCATTCTGCTTGATCTCCTTTGGGATTTGCAAATTACAGGTCTGCTTTGGTTAAAGAAAGACATTCCTGTGAATTTTTGTTTTTAAACCTCCACCCAACTATTACTGATATACAGTCACGAAATAGACTTCTTGAAATGGCCAGTTGCAGGATAAAGGAAAGATAAATCAGTGGGAGTTGTGTGTCCCTGTCATGAAGTCTGGTTTTTGACCTAAGGGTTAGGAAGCTTGACAGTTACCTACTGCTTTGTTCTTGGCCTTTAATTCTTTGTGCTGGATGCCAGTGCCCAATCTGTTCCATTCCAGTGGCCACCTTTCTGTGGCCTAGGGGGTTACCATAGTAATGCTAAGCTTCCAGGTATTCATGTGGGTGGTGTGAAGAACTGGAAAGGTTGCCAGAATTTTCTTCATGTTCTGTAACCGACTTGAGGTCTGACTCACTCGGTGCTGTCATGTGGTGAGGGAACAGTTCATCAGCTATCAGGAGTCAAGTTGCGGGTTCTGTCAGTAACTCACGGTTGTGAACCTGGAAGCCAGTGTCATCTCAGGGCATGTTTAAATCTCAGGGGAGATAAATGTGGACTCTCATGTTGCATGAATCAAGTTTTTACTACTATAGAAACAGCACATCATCACTGAAGAAAATTAGAAAGTAGAAAAAAACATAACAATGAAAACATAGTACCTTCCTTTCTCCTAAACTCACTACAATAACACTTTTGCATACTCTTCTAGGTATTTTTCTGCACGCACATATGGGTACATTATTATTATCATCATCATCATCAAATGACACCATGCTGCACAAGCTGTTCTGTGACCTGTTTTGTCAGCCAACCATTTCCATTTCAATAAATTTTTTTTCTAATGTACTATCAAATCCGTATATGGTTCCCCCCCAAATGTCTTTACTGATGTATTTTGCAAATATTTAATTTGGTGGCATGCATTGCATGTGGTTGTTATTATCTATGAATAAAGAAAAATTTCCATTTGTATTTGCCTAGGAGATACAAAAACTGACTATTGTGTTCCTTCAAAACTGATTCTAACCAACTGACATGGATAAGACCTTTGTACATTAGACCTTACCAGACCTACGTGAAGACTTCCTTGACCCATGCACAATAGACCTTTTAAACCAACAGATTACAGACATCTTAAGACTCTGCCTATCTAAAGTGCTATTTTTAATTTCTTAGTTAACATAACTACTATACTTATACTGCCATCACTTTCAACACCCTGACTTCTCCATGAGTGAACCACTCAGTGAATTTGTGTGTGTGTGTGTGTGTGTGTGTGAGAGAGAGAGAGAGAGAGAGAGAGAGAGAGAGAGATAATATGATGTCTTGCCCCACCAGGAAATAATATTTATATTTTCTTTACATTTTCTTCTTCTTTTATCTCTTTGTTTTATCCTTTGAAATCTATGCTATGCAAAAGATTAATTAGGAAGCTCTTGATAGCAATATTAGGATTATTAGGCAAATTAACTTGATCACTATAAAGGTACTTTTTTTTTTTGGTACTGGGGATTGAACCCAGGGGCACTTCAACCACTGAGCCACATCCCCAGCCCTATTTTATATTTGATTTAGAGACAGGGTCTCACTGAGTTGCTTAGGGTCTCGCTAAGTTGCTGAGGCTGGCTTTGAACTCTCGATCCTCCTGCCTCAGCCTCCCAAGTGCTGGGATTACAGGCATGCGCCACCACGCCTGGCCAAAGGTACATTTTTTGCAGGGGTACTGGAGATTGAATCCTGGGATGCTTTACCACTAAGCTACATCCCAGTCCTTTGTTTTTTATTTTGAGACAAGGTCACACTGAGATCCTGAGGCTGACCTTGAACTTGTGATCCTCCTGCCTCAGTCTCCTGAGTTGCTGGGATCACAGGTGTGCACATCCGCACCCAGTTACATTTAATGGGGCTGTTTGGTGATTCAACCAGGAGAAGGTGGCTTTGGTTCTTGACTTGGTTTCCTCATTCTATAGCTCTCCTGCTTTGGCTTACCTGTTGGCTCTTCCCTCATGGCACATATTTCTGGTGATTCATTTTATCAAATTGGCAAACTGGGGAGTCTATATTAGTTTCCTTCCATGTTCCTTTGAGGTTGGATAGAGTTATTTTAGGAACAGTTCTTCGCAAGCACATTGATGTCCTTAATGTCCAGGTTTGCCCTGGTCCCTTATGGGCTGGATTTTTTTCTGTTCATCCTTGACAATGAGTAGAATTCACAAGATGTCTCAGGCTAGGTCTCATATGGTGTATAATTTTGTGAGTTTATTGAAGTCCAAGGTCTCAAATTTCATTTTGCAGTTGTTTCATCTTAGTTTGACAAATCAATGTTTGTCTTTCCTTTTAACTTTGATGTAAAAAGAAATAGATTTATAACCAGTTTTTGAAGTAGATATTGTAACTAGTAGAACCGTGAGTCAGAGGGGGTGGGGTTCTCTCTATTTTGGCATGGGACACACCATGTACCACTGTATGAAGTGTTTACTACTCTAAAATTTAGTTTCCTCACGGGAAAATGGATCTCACACTCCCCTCACAGAATTATTCCTAGGATTGAATTATTGTAGGTATTGAATAACTGTTTTGGGGATTAATAATAATTCATTATTTTCACTTGCTTCTATGTTATCTTTTGAAGTAAGTTATTATAAATGATTCCAAGAAGTAGCTGGCATGGTTCCAGCTGTGTGGGGTAGACTAAAAGCTGATGTAGAACTTGCTCTTGTTCTGGGTTTTCTAGTTCAATGCTTTAATAAACCTTGGTTTCTTCCCTCACACAGGACAAGGCTTGCTTGGTAAAGACTGATATCAAATTTTCCTGAAGAAAAGAAGTATTAGTTAGTGACAATCAACTATTGAAATCACTTTTTTTGACACCAGGAATTTTTTTATTTAAAATAGCAAAACTATAGGATTAAACACACTGGTAAGAAACACTAATATTAAAACTAACAATGAGTATTATGATGATAGATTTTTTTCATTCAAATTTTTATTTTTTAAACTGGCATATACTATTGTATGTGTCTATCATGTACAGCATGATGTTTTGAAGTATGGATACATCAGGAATGGCTAAATTTAGCCAATTAACATATGTATTACCTCACATAGTTATCATTTTTGCAACTAGAACACTTTATATTCACTTACTTAGTACTTTTCAAGAGCATAATATTTTATTAGCTATAGCTGCCATATTGTACAATAGATCTCTAGAACTTGTTCTTCCTTTTTTTTGATTTGTTCTAATTAGTTATACGTGACTGTAGAATGCATTTTGACATGTCATACATAAATGGAGTGTAACTTCTCATTTTTCTGGTTGTACACGATGTAGAATTATACCAGTCATGTAACCATTCATGCACATAGGGCAATAATGTCTGATTCATTCCACTTTCCTTCTTTCCTCCCCTCTTTTACTCCTCTCTGTCTAATCCAAAGTGCCTCTATTTCTCTCTAGCCATTCCCCCTGCTTATTGTGAATTAGCATCCACATATTGGAGAAAACATTCTGCCTTTGGTTCTTTGGGATTGGCTTATTTCGCTTAGCATAATATTTTCCAGCTCCATCCATTTACCGGCAAAAGCCATAATTTCGTTCTTCTTTAAGGCTGAGTAGTGTTCCATTGTGTATATATACCACAGTTTCTTTATCCATTCATTTGCTAAAGGGCTTCTAGGATGGTTCCATAGTTTAGCTATTATGAATTGAACTGCTGTAAACATTGATGTGGCTGCATCACTGTAGTATGCTGCTTTTAAGTCCTTCCACTGAGGAGTGGAATAACTGGGTCAAATGGTGGTTCCATTCCAAGTTTTCTGAGGAGTCTCCATACTGCTTTCCACAGTGGTTGCACCAATTTGCAGTCCCACCAGCAATGTATGAATGTACCTTTTTCCCTACATCCTTGCCAACATTTATTGTTGCTTGTATTGTTGATAACTGCCATTCTGATTGGAGTGAGATGAAATCTCAGTGTAGTTTGATTTGCATTTCTCTAATTGCTAGAGATGTTGAATATATCGTCATATATTTTTTTGATTGATTGATTGTATTTCTTGAAGTTGTCTGTTCAGTTCCTTTGTCCATTTATTGATTGGGTTATTTGGTTCTTTTGGTGTTTTTTGAGTTTTTTATATATCCTGGAGATTAATGCTCTGAGGTGCATGTGGTAAAGATTTTCTCTCCTTCTGTAAGCTCTCTCTTCACATTATTGATTGATTCTTTTGCTATGAAGAAGCTTTTTGGTTTGAGTCTGCCCCATTTATTGATTCTTGATTTTACTTCTTGCACTTTAGGGGTCTTGTTAAGGAAGTCAGCCCCTAAGCTGACAGGGTGGAGATTTGGGCCTGCTTTTACTTCTGTGAAGTGCAGGGTGTCTGTTTTAGGGCCTAAGTCCTTGATCCACTTTGAGTTGATTTTTGTGCAGAGTGAGAGATAGGGTTTAATTTCATTTTGCTCATATGGATTTCCAGTTTTCCCAGCACCATTTGTTGAAGAGGCTGTTTTTTCTCCAATGTATGTTTTTGGTGCCTTTGTGTAGTTAGATAACTGTATTTATGTGGGTTTGTCTCTGTGTCTTCTCTTCTCTACCATTGATCTATGTATCTGTTTTGGTGCCATTTTTGTTACTATGGCTCTGTAGTATAATTTAAGGTCTGGTACTGTGATGCCTCCTGCTTCACTTTTCTTGCTGAGGATTGTTTTGGCTATTCTGGGTCTCTTATTTCTCCAAATGAATTTCATGATTGCTTTTTCTATTTCTATGAAGAATGTCATTAGGATTTTAATTGAAATTGCATTAAATCTGTATACCACTTTTGGTTGTATGGCCATTTTGACAATATTAATTCTGCCTATCCAAGAGCGTGGGAGATCTTTCCATCTTCTAATATCTTCAGTTTCTTTCTTTAGTGTTCTGTAATTTTCATTGTAGAGGTCTTCCACCTCTTTTGTTAGATTGATTCCCAAATATTTTATTTTTTTGAGACTACTGTGAATGGGGTATTTCTTAATTCCTCTTTCATTGGATTCATCACTGATATATTGGAATGCATTTGATTTATGTGTATTAATTTTATATCCTGCTACTTTGCTGAATTCATTTATTAGTTTTGGAACTAAATAGCGATAGCTTGAGTTCTTCTTTTCCTATTTATACCCCTTTAATTTCTTTCTTCTGTCTAATTGCTCTGGCTAGATTTTCAACTACAATGTGAATAGAAGTGTCTTGGAATTCTTTTGGTGTTTCTCTATTTAGAATTTCTCTATTTAGAATTATTTTGACTTGGGTTTAGCATAGATAGCTTTAATAATGTTGAGGTATATTTTTACTATCCCTAGTTTTTCTATTGTTTTGAGCATGAAGAGGTGCTGTATTTTGTCAAATGCCTTTTCTGTATCTAATGTGATAATAATATAATTCTTGTCTTTAAGACTATTGATGTGATGGATTATATGGTGATTGCTTTTCAGAAACATATATTAACTCTAGTATTGGACACTATTTAAAGGTTTGACATGTATTGACTCAATTCCTATGCCAGTCTCATTTTGATAACCCTATTATAGTTTTCTAGACTGGTACTTTTATTTTTACTTATCTTTTTATTATTATGGTAAAATACACATAACATAAAACATCTATTTAACTTCTTCAATGAACCACTAAGTACATATCCCTAGCCCTTTTTCTTTTGAGATAGGGTCTTGCTAAATTGCCCAGGCTGGCCTCAAACTTGGGATCTTCAGATGTGTAGCATCACACCCTGCCACAATTCTCCTTCCTATCTCTGTGAATTTGAATACTATGGGCACCTCAGATAAGTAAATGTCCTGGCTAATTTCATTTGGCATAACATCCTCATGGTTCAATCATGTCGTATCAAGTGTCAGAATCTCACACCTTTCTGTGGTATTCCATTGTATGTAGATACCAAGTTTTGTTTATCTATTTTTCTGTCAGGGCTTGCATCTTTTGACTGCTATGGTCATTGGTGTACAAATAACTTCTTCAGTTCTTTTAAGTGTATCCTCACAAGTGGAATTGCTGGATCATATAGTACTTTATGAGGGATCACATTATTTTCCACAACAAGCTACACCAAGCTACACTATTTTGCATTCTCATTAGTGATGCACAGGATGCCAATTTCCCAAGATCTTCTCCAACACTTGTTATTTTGTAGGCTAGCACATTTTGATGAAAGCCTAGAAGCTTGGTGGCAATGAAACAAAATTGAAGTCATTTATGATGTTCATATACACAAATCCTTATGGTATCATACTTGGGCAAAGCATAGCTTTGATAGCCAACTGCCATGGGAAATTTTAATTTAAGTATTTGATCATTGCTATGAACATTATTGTTAATTTATATTTCCTAAATATTCCTGCAGCATTCAGTGCACTCGGAGAAAACACATTAGGTTTTCATTCTAGAAATGGCTAAGATTAAACTATCACTTCTACGCAGGATGGAACAATTGAACCTATTGCTTAAGGAGCTGATCTTGTGTGTGAGACAGACTGCAATGCTGCATTTTAAAATCAGAGGTGAATATAGTTTTATAAAATGAAAATTTTAGCAAAAATATTGTCGAAAGTTTGAAAAAAGTTTTAAGAGGCTCTCCAGTCAGGAAATAATGATTACATATGGGCGGACATAAATGAGTCTGGTGTACAAGCTAAATTTGTAAGAATTGCTCATGGATCCAGTAGTCAAGAGAAAGGAAACAAAACTTCTTGAGCAGAATGAGAGTGTTTCATAGCATTTGCTCATCAGGACACTCTATACATGCTCAACATTTTTAGATTTTACTTCATTATATCTCTGATGTTCTATCTCTTTTGAGATGGAGACCTGAATTATTTTACATTATTCTACAAAATAAAATTATTTTTCATGTCAGCAAACTTTTCAAAGAATAAGGCATATTGGACTTAAAATTGAGCCACTGAAATCTAACCATGAAGCTTTCAGTGACTGGCTATTTCCTACCACTGTGACAGTGACTATCCCTTCTCCCCCACATCAGCCGGCAAGTTGAGGACTTGAGCTTGCGCTTCACCTGTGCCAGTTAGACTCCCTTTGTGTTGCCATCATCCATCTTTGAGTCATTTTTTGACAGTTAAGCATCAGTGACGCAAATACGTCACTATACCAAAACATGCTAACAGTTTTACTATAAGCTTCATTTTAGAATCAACAGTTACCTAATCTGAGAGTGAGAACTTAAGGTACAAACAAGATTTTTCCACTTGGTTATCTAGTTATCCCAATACTGATAACCATCTGAGAACCATGGATGTGTAAAGCCACTTTTGCAATATACGGGATTCCTGCATGTGTACGGGTTGACCTCTGTGATGTCGAGTCTGTGTCATCATTTCTTCTCACACAGGTACTCAATGTCTCCAACATTACTGCTCTATGATGCACTTCAACATCTAGTAGGACAAATTGTGCCCTTACAACAATTTTTAAAAGTATGTTCCTGTACTTCTTGTTTGACAATTTTTCCACATGAATTTTGCAATTTCCTTTTTCTTCCATGTTCCTAAATAGTGCTGCATTTCTATGTGCTACTTTTAAGGGGAAAAGTAGCATTAGGAATTCTTAAATTATTTGATTATGGGATATTCATGTGCATTAAGTTTCCCTGGGGGAGAGATCTTATTATTGGATTTTTGCATTTCAATCTATAATATCTTAATTTTAAAATATTTTCTCTTTTTCTGTCTTTTTTCTTTTTCTTTCTTTTTGGGCAAACTTCTCAATTTTATCTTCCAAATTCAATTTGGTCTTGATTTATTCACTTTTCCTGCTACCCAATCATTTCTTAAAAACACAAAAATTCCGTTTCTTATATTTGTTTTACTTCTTATTGGTTCTTTTTAGTTACATGTGAAGCTAGGTTTCATTTTGATGTAATTATAAAAGCATGGAATGTAATTTGCTCTAATTCAGTTCCTAGTCCTTCTCCTTTCCCTCCTGACCTCCCTCCCTCTATTCCCTTTCCTTGACTCTACTCTTCTGCTATTTACTTATACTTTCTTTTTAAATTAGTATCTTGTGGATATAAAGTGAGATTCACTGTTGTATATTCACATATGTACACAGAAAAATTAGGTCAGATTCATTCCACTGTTCTTCTTTTATCCCATCCTTCCTCGTCAGTTTCCTTTATCTAGTCCACCTAACTTTCTTTTATTTTGATGGAATCTCCTTCCCCCTTTTCATCTCTCTCATTTCCTCCCTTATTTTGGACTAGCTTCTGCATGTCAGAGAAAACATGGGACCTTTGGCTTTTTTGGTTTGGCTTATTTGTTGTACTTTTAATGAAGGATTGAGGTATATAGAATTAGATTAATATAATCATCATTCATGGTGCAGTTTCAAGTTTTTTTCCAAGTATTGCTTATTTATTTACTTATAGATAGTGATATCTTTGCCCTATGATCTCACCACTGAACACAGAAGCTGTGGTCTTGAAAACAACTGACAGCTGACAATGGGTCCTCCATTCTTCCATCCTCTGTCTCTTTTCTCTCCAGCACAGGAAATTGTTAGTCAGAATCCTGCAATCATTTTTTTTTTTCCTTTCTAATTGCAGCCACACATTTCCCTCTCCCCTGCTGGCTGTGAGAAAGTAAGTGGCCACCATGTTGGGGAATTCCACATGACTGGGAACTGCAAATGGCCTTCGGAAGCTGATGAAAAATAAGAATTCAGAGTGACACAGAATGGTCTTGTACCCTGAATGCAAGAGGCATGGGATGGCCTCTGGACAATAGTCAGCAAAACTGAAGCACTCAATTCTATACCTCTGCAAGGAACTCAGTGTTTCAATGTCCTTGTGCACATGGAAATAGATCCTCAATAAATAAAAGTTTTTAATTTATCAGTTTTAATTTCCAACATGGTAATTTTTGATTGATATAACCCACATGTTATCCCCAGCATTCTTATGTTGAGGTCCTAATCCTCAGTACCTCACAATGTGACAAGTGGGACCATATTTGGAGATAAGGTCCTTAAGGAAAGATTAAAATAAGTTGAGGTGAGCCTGGCATTCCGATATGAAGAACACATAAAGGGATGCAAAGAGCATATAGAGAAATGACCATGGGAAGACATGAGGAGGGGAGACATGAGGAGGTAGCCATCTGCAGGCCACGGATAGAGGCCTCAGAGGAAACCACTCTGCTGACACCTTGTCATGGACTTCCACTGTCCACAATTTTTTTTTTTTTTTTGGTACTGGGGATTGAACTAAGGGGCCCTTAACCACTGAACCACATCCCCAGCCCTACTATCCACAATTGTGACAAAATAAATATGTGCTGTTGGGGCATTTGGTTTTGGCATATTTTTACGGCAGTGATAGCAAACTAAAACACACATACAGAGTGTGATGGGATCCTAAGAGCAAGGCCTTTGAAAACCACTGTGGTAGACAATGCCCCGTTGTCAAAATGTTGCACCAGTTTACACCCCACCAGTATCATGTGGGCATTCACACTGGTTCCACAAAACTCTCAGCAAAAACTGGGATTGTCAGTCTTCTTAATTTAAACCATTGCCATTTTAATCCATATTTTTCCAATTACCTCCTAGGTTGAGCACATTCTTATCTAATTATTGACTAATTTGTCAATGCCCATCAAATACTTTGCCTGTTTTCCTACTGGCTTTATTTTTCTTACTTATTAGATTTATTATATTCTCTCTCTCTCTCTCTCTTTGGTACTGCATCTTGAACCCAAGGTGACTTAGCCACTGAGCTACATCCCCAGTCCTTTTAGTTAATTAATTAATTTATTATTTTGATGCAGGGTCTTGCTAAGTTGCTTAGGGCCTTGCTAAATTGCTGAGTCTGGCCTTGAACTCAAAATCCTCCTGCCTCAGCTTTCCAAGTGGTTGGGATTACAGGTATGCAGCTCCATGCGTGGCTAGATTTCTTAAATTCTTAACACAGGTGCTCTATTGTTTATGTGTATATGTTATGAGAATTTTCTTCTCTCTTGCGTTTATTTTCATTCACTTATTCATTAAGTCTTTTGATAAGCAGAAATTCTTATTTTTAATGTTCTTCAATACGTAAAATCTCTTTTTACGATGACTGTGCTCCTTGTCTATTTACCACAGGGCATGGGATTTTTTTCCTGGGCTATCTTCTAGAAGTTTTATTGGCTTTCCTTTCGCATTTCGATGCAAAATCTTTCCAGCATTTTGTGCATCCTGTGAGGTGGAGTCAAGTGTGATTTTTCCCTTATGGGTGTACCATTGCCTTGGTGCACTTCAGTGGGGAGACTGCTTTTCCCTCTCCCCACTACAGTGTGCTTCTTTTCAGCTGTCAGAGGTTGGGTGTGGGAGGACCTCTTTTTGGCTATCGATTCTATTTCACTCTGTTTTCCTGTCATTGTGCCAGTATCACATCTGTCTTAGTTACTGGATCTTCATCTTAAGTCTTCATATCTGATGGAGCAGGTCTTTTCAACTTGCTTTTCTCATTCCAAATTCCTTGGTTTAGAAAGTTGATTTCAAGGAAGTGGAGTGGACTCGTCCCCACCATAGGCTGGGAAGGGAAGGGGGGAGCAATTGAATTGATTCTTTTTTTTTTTTTTTTTTTTTGGAACCAGGGATTGAACTCAGGGCCACTGGGCCACTGAGCCACATCCCCAGCCCTATTTTGTATTTTATTTAGAGACAGGGTCTCACTGAGTTGCTTAGGGCCACGCTAAATTGCTGAGGCTGGCTTTGAACTCGCGCTCCTCCTGACTCAGCCTCCCAAGTCACTTGGATTACAGGCATGCGCCACCATGCCCGGCTGAGCAATTGAATTGAGAGAAGGTAGATAGCAGGTGCCAGGATACAGTTAGGCAGGAGGAATAAGTTCTAGGATCCACCGCACAGCAGGATGAGCATAGTTTACAAGAATGTGCCATATGTTTTATAAAGAATTAGAAGAGAGGAGTAAAATTGTTCATTGTCCTGATTTGGTCCTTACACATTGTATACATGCATCAAATTATCACACTCTATCCCATAAAAATGTATAATTAGTATGTATCAAATAAAAAGATACCTTCTTGACTCTTCTTAGTCCTTAGCACTTCTATTTTAATTAGTTTATCAAGTTATGTACACATGCTAGTATGATTTTGATAGGTATTGCATTTGATCTGTGGATGATTTGGGGGGAAGAGTTGGCATTTTAGAGTAAAGCACTGAATTTTCTAATCCATGAATGCAACATACCCATCCATTTGCTTTTGTGTTCTTTTATTTCCCTGAATAATGTTTATGATTTTCTGTGCAGATATCTTGTGTATTTCTGTTAGAAATACAGTTACTTGCACCAAAATGGACAAGTACAGAATAGAGGACACAGAGACAAATCCACATAAATACAGCTTTCTCATACTAGACAAAGGTGCCAAAAACCTACAATGGAGAAAAGATAGCCTCTTCAACAAATGGTGCTGGGAAAACTGGAAATCCATATGCAGCAAAATGAAATTAAACCCCTATCATTCCCCCAGTACAAAACTCAACTAAAAATGAACCTAAGAATTAGTCCAGAGACCCTGCACCAAATAGAAGAAAAAGTAGGTCCAAATCTTCATTATGTTGGCTTAGGGGTTGGGGATATAGCTCAGTTGGTACAGTGCTTGCCTCGCAAGCTCAAAGCCCTGGGTTCAATGCACAGCACCACAAAACAAAACAAAAAACGAAAAAAACCACATCATGTTGGTTTAGGACCAGACTTCCTTAATAAGACTCCCAAAGCACAAGAAATTAAAACAGAAATCAATAATTGGGATATATTCAAACTGAAAATCTTTTTCTCAGCAAAGGAAAAAACAATGTGAAGAGAGAGCCTACAGAGTGGGAGAAAATCTTTGCCACACACATGTCAGATAGAGCACTAATCTCAAGAACAAGAACTCAGAAAACTTTACACCAAGAGTACAAATAACCCAGTCAATAAATGGGCTAAGGAAATGAGCAGACACTTCACAGAAGCGGATCTATAAGCAATCAACAGGTATATGAAAAAATGTTCAACATCTCTAGTAATAAGAGAAATGAAAATCAAAACTACCCTAAAATACCATCTCACCTCAATTAGAATGTCTATTACCAAGAATACAAGCAACAATAGGTGTTGGTGAGGATGTGGGGAAAAAGGTACACTCATACATTGCTGGTGGGGTTGCAAATTGGTGCAGCCACTCTGGAAAGCAGTATGGAGATTTCTTCGAAAACTATTTGACCCAGCTATCCCACTCCTTGGCCTATACCCAGAGGACTTAAAATCAGTGTACTACAGTGATGCAGCCACATCAATAGCAGCCCAATTGACTATAGCTAGATTGTGGAACCAACCTAGATGCCCGAATGATTTCTCTTATAAGTGGTTGATGACACATAGCAGGGTGGGGGGAGGTATGGGAAGAATGGAGAAGGGATGGATTGTGTAGAGGGAAATGAGAGGTGGGGAGGGGGTGGGGGGAAGGAAAGATAATAGAATGAGACAAACATCATTATTCCATGTACATGTATGATTACACAAATGTTGTGACTCTACTTTGTGTACAACCAGAGAAATGAACATTGTACCCCATTTGTGTACAATTAATTAAAAAAAAAGCTTTGCAAGACCTTTACTGACTTAAAGAAATATAACAGATTTTTATCTATTGACTTTGTATCCAGCAAACTCATTTGTATTTTTAAGAATTTTTTATTATAAAAATACCAAACATCAACCAAAGTAAGCAGAATAGTGTAGCAGACAACAATACTTATCATCTAGCTTTAGTATTCACTAAATCATGCAATCTTATTCTTTTTCTATCCTTATCTACTTTCCCAAACCTCGAAAAAGATTTTTTGGGAATTGCATTTCTAATATCCTGTTATTTCATTTTCATTTATGTTGGTATTAATTGAACTTATTAATTCTAAAAGTATATATTGAAATCCTTTTGGATTTTCTTAACAAGAAATAATTAGTTACGAATGGATTAATTTTCCTTGCTTTCCAGTGCACATGAATCTAACTTACTCTTTTTCTTTCCTTGTCATTCAGATGAAACCAGCAGTGCTGAATAGAAGTGGTGCTAGCAGACATTCCCCTGCCATTTCACTCCTGAAAGTAAGCAGTCAACCTCCCCACTATGTATGATGTTTGCTGTTGGATTTTTGTAAGTACCCTTTGATGGGTAAAGGAAGTCTTGTCTATTTTTAGACTGTGAGTAGTTTTTTTTTTTTTCCCCCCAAAGGAAGAATGGTTGTTGAAAAAGACCAAGATAAAAAAAAAAAAAAAGCCAGGCATGGTGGCATATGTCAGTAATCCCAGCTGAGACAGGAGGATTGCAAGGTCAAGACCAGGGTCAGCAATTCAGCAAAACCGTGTGTCAAAATAAAAAAGTTAGAGTTGAGGATGTAGCTCAATGGTAGCGTACCACTGGGTTCAATCCCTAGTACTCAAGAAAAAAAGAATGGATGTTGAACTCTCTGCATGTACTGAGATATATATATGGTGATTAATTGACGGATTATGAATTTTCAACAGAACTTGAACTAGTGAAATATATTCAATTAATATTTAAAATATTATCTTTCTCTATATTGCTGGTATCAGTATATTAATATTTGGTTTAGAAAGTTATGAATGAGATGACTCCATAATTTTCCTTTTTATAATGTCCCTGTCATTTTTTGGAATGAATTATATCAGCCACCTAAAAAGCACTGAAGGAGCAGAAGAGTTTATGTTTAGGAGAACTTTTCAAGACAGGCAACAGCACAAGGCAAAAAGTTTTCATTTCTTTCTGAAATGTTTATTAGTGCTGTATAGAAGGTTTTGGTTGGTTGTTTTTCTTATCAAACCATAAGAGTCAGTAGCTCACTCTTGCCTTACCACATAGGATAGGCCTCTTAGGAATGTTCTAAAATCTTCAGAAAAAAAGATGTTCAAAATTTCCAATGCACTCTCCCTGGATCACTTTTTAGAGTTTGGGTCTGATGATAATGGCGTGTTGACGGCATCATTATTATCAGTCGAACCCTCTAGGAACACACACGTACTGGAAATTTCAGCATAACTTACTAGTTTTCTGCCAGGACAGAATACAGATCCATTAGGTACCTCCATAATGGTTCTTTTCTTTTTACAAAGGAATTGTAGTCAAATAGACATCAATAAAATTCACCTACTTAGCCATCATTAAGTGTACAGGACAGTGGCAATTAAGAACTTCACCTTGTTGTGCAACCATTGCCACCATCCATCTCCAGAACTTGGTCATCTTCCCTAATTGAAACTGTCTCCAGCCAACACCAACTCTCCATTCCTCATCCCCAGCCCCTGGCAGCCTCCATTCTACTTTCTGTCTCTGTGGATTTGACTTCTCTTGTTACCTCATGTAAGTGGACTCATGCAACATTTGTCCTTTTGTGACTGGAGTGTTTAGTTCACTTAGCATAATGTTTTCAAAGTTCACCCATGTTGTAGCCTGTGTCAGAATTCCCTTCCTTTTTAAAGCTGAATGACATTCCATCATAAGCATCTACCACATTTGTTTGTCCACTCATCCTTTGATGACATTGGGGTTGTTTCCACCTGTTGGTTATTGTGAACCCAGATGTACAAAATCTTTTAGCGGCTCTACTTTGACAGGGTGTATATAAACATTGATTCTTGCAGTCTAGAAAATGTTATTTTCAGTTTAGTTCATGGTAGTATTTAATTGAGCACTTTTGCATGTCTACCTGTCCAGGCAAGAGGAAGATGCCAGGAAACCCAGGGCAGAGTCTGACTTGTGGAACACTTACAATTTTTTACAAAGGAGAATTGTTCAAAAAAAATAATATTTCATATCATTGTTTTAATATATATGCCAGTAGTGTTCATTAAATCTTTTCTAACATGCGACCTAGGCCCCATGGCAGTGTTCATTCTGAATTTTTGTCTTTCTAATATACTAAAAAATAAAAGTAGGAACTGTAGAGACTGGTGAGAGTGAATGTGTTTCTCTTGCTTAATTACACAAGTTGAGCATCCCTACACTAAAAATCTAACACCTGAAATGCTCCAAAATCTGAAACTTATTGTACAACAGCCTCACATCACAAATGGAAAATTCCATACCATGAACCTTTGTTTCATGTACAAAACTCTTAAAAATATTGTATAAAATTTCCTTTATTCCACATGTATGTTTATGAAACAAATGAATTTAAGCCTTGGGGGTCATCCCAAAGAAATACCAGTATGTATATGCAAATAGTCCAGAGTCTGAAAAAAAATTCAAAATCCAAGACACTTCTAGTCCTAAGCATTTCAGGTAAGGTATGCTCAGTCTGCACTTTCCTCTCTGTGAACTGGCCTTGATGTCTCTGGTGTCATCGTGGGGTGTGGAAAGGCCTCTCATGGTGGCCTCTGCAAGTCTCCTTAGAAGGGCAGCCTGGTTGCCCACACACACTGGGTCAGGAGGCCCCCATGCTTCTGAGGTGAGGACATGCTCCTGTCCTCAGCAGGGGCTGGCTGGGGGTGGGGTGGGGGCCAGCCATTCTCGGTATCAGCCCTCCACAAGGGTTGTTATTTTTCCTGTCATGTTTGTTGGGGTCCAGCTCCAGTTTGTTTTTCTTGCAGAAAGGCAGGAAGGCCAATTTGGAACACATACAACTCACATGTCATCGACGATGATTTGGCCCAGTGCTTGGCACTGGCTCCCTGACAGTTAAAAGGCACAGGGTGGGTGAGCCCAGCACCCAGCACTGAGGAACAAGGAAAAGGAGGGAGAATGAGAGATTCTTATCTGCCCAGGCCTCACTCCAGCCCCTGCCATTCTTTCCCCCTTCTCACTCCTCCCTTAGGGGACTGCTGGCTTCAGCTCACAGCGCTGGGTCTGGAGAGCCCCGCTGCCCAAGGGCCGCCTCCTCTTTCTGTCCACCTCTTCCTCTTACTGAATGTGTGAGGAAGCATCCCACCCTAAGGAGGGGAAAAGCCTGGATCAGCAGCGATCCTTGCCTCAGCCTTGTGGGAGGCAAAGGCCGGAAGAGGGAGAAAGAGAATTTTCCAGTTTGAGCCCAAGACATTGTGTGGTTATTTGAGAAAAGCTTTGTGCTTTCCCACCCACACTGGTGTAGTGTTGGGAATCACCAGATAGCAGTTTCCACCGGCCTTAATAGGCAGGTGGTCTATGGTCGAGTGAATGACAGCCTCTTGGTTGTACACATCCAGTGTACAACCAAGCATTCTGGAATGCTTTCCAGTCTTAGGTAAAGACACTGGACATCCTGAAGACAGACCCATGGCCTCACACATCTTCATGAAAAATCACTCTAATTTCAGGGAAACTTGATTGGATAAAACTTGATATTGGAGAAAATAAATACATATAAACATTTCAAAAATATGTTTTGATGTTCTCAGTAACAAAGACTTCCTTCGTTCATCCATTAACAATTATTTTAGGGAGTCTGAATTACTTTGTGAGTTTTGATTCCTCAAAGCACCGGTTTTCTCTCTAGTAAAGTGATTAATGACAGGGCTTGGTTTGTAGGACTTTAAAAGGATTCAGAAAGACAATGAGTTCCTAAACACCTGGTATTCTCCCAAAAAATGATAGCTGGTTTGTGATTCCCAGGTACACATTGCTTTTTTATTTTTTTGGCTGTATGGGAATGAAACCCAGGGTCTTGCACATGCTAAGCACTCTACCTCTTGAGCTACATTCCCAGATCTTTTTATTTTGTTTTGAGATATGGTCTTGTTAAGTTGCCCAGCTGGCTTTGAACACGTGCCCCTGCTGCCTCAGCCTCTTGAGTAGCTGGGATTATAAACACGCCATCATGCCAGGCTGTCTCATCACTTCTTATGAAAAAATTATGGTGGTTGTAGTAAGATTTTTTTTTCCTTCTTTATTCTTTTTTTCAGTGTTAGGAATTGAACCCAGGGTCTTGTGCATGCTAAGCAAATTCTGTACCACTGAGCTACACCTCTAGTGCCCTGTGGTTATAGTTAGAAAAAGAAAAGTATGAGTCAAAACCTTGAAGCTGTCTGTATCTAGGGGTATGAGTTCGTTAAATATTCAGCAATATTTGTTGAATGAATTAATACCTTTATAGTTTTCCTGTTTTATATATATACATATGTGTGTATATATGTATATATATCAGGAAATACACATATTCTGTATATATAATGTATATATTTTTTCTCCTAACTACATATAAAGCAGAAACTTTTTCTTCCATTTCCTTAAGATAAATGCAGTTTCCATGCAAGATGCTTCTTGTAGTGAGTTTCCTTGTAGTTGGATTCAGTGTGATCCCTGTGGTCCTTTAACATATCTCATTTGATTGTCAAATGATGTCATTTGATTATCTCTTCACAGATCATATTTCCAAGAATGCCTAAGCAATGTCTCCGATCCCACAGGTCTTTTGGCAATGTAGCCTTGTCACAGAGGTATCATCTCTTTCTATCACCTCCTTTCAGGGCTGGTCCTTTGATTGCTTTGACTGCTGTAAAGCATTGGGAATTGTGTTCTGGGACGACAAAGGGCTGACAGTTTCTTCTATTCCTGGAAGTGCTGAGTCACCCTGTGCAGGACCTGGCTGCTGGAGAGACCACATGGAGGGGCCACCTGTGGAGGAGAGGTCCTGAAACATGCTATTCCATGTTCCAGCTGAGCTCTGATCCTAGCTAACCTGCAAAGAAATGTGTCCTGATGGCATGACCACTGACAGGACAGCAGTGACAGCATGAAGCCCAGCCTGGGTTGCAGAATCATGAGCAAATGAATGGATATTGTATTAAGTTATTAAGTTTTGGGTCATTTTGTTATTCAGCAATAGACAATTAAAACATCAGGGCTGGGGGTGTAGCTGAGTGGTAGAGCACTTGCCTAGGATGCACAAAGCCCTGGGTTTGATCCCCAGCACTGCAAAAAGTCAAAACAAAAACAACAAAACATCAGATAAACTAATGTTGAACCATGTTTAAATATTTAATGTGAATGATGTGAAATAATTTTTTATTCATATAAGCAAGATGTGAAGATATTATGTTATACTTGGCAATTTGGTAAGTATGTTTTTCTAAGTTTATCAGTCTTTTTCTTGGATTTTATCTTCCCATCTCTTTTTTAAAATTTTATTTATTTTACTTTAAAATTTGTTCTAATTAGTTATACATGACAGTAGAATGCATATTGCCACATTATACAGAAATGGAGTTCCCATCTCTTTTTCCTGGTTATTTTGCAATGTAATATAAGTGACTTTCAAAGTGTGGGTCTCAATTGATCATAATAAATGCTGTCCATTTTGAGAGTTTTGAACAATGTTTCCTATACTTAAATTATTCAGTATCTTTAGTACCTTTTTGTGGGAAGCCATCCATGTTTGACAGAATCAGGTTTGACTGAGCCATGGGAGACCGAGGTCTGACTCCCGGGAACTGGCAGTTTCAGCTGGGAGACTGGGAGACTCCCGGGAACTGGGAGACTGTTTCAGATAGCCGAGGAGAAGGGGCCCTGTACAGAGTGGCTCACCATCTGAGGAAATGCTAATTCTCTAAGCAAATGGCTGCCCTAACTCCACCCCATCCTATTTCTCACAGAAGAAACCCATCCTGGTCCAGGCCCCTTTACCTGTGTGACTATAAATAAAGGTGAAGATCAGCTTCTCCATCTTGTTGGAGGCCAGATCTTGCATGACCTGATCCATCACACCTGCTTCCATTTGATCAGATAAGTGTTTTGGCAATTAATCGATAGCTGGCACCATCCTCAGACAGAAATCCTTTCCCTCATGCACTCTGGATGTGACTGAACCCCCCATACCTTTTAACTTCCACAGGGATGAAGTTTGCTTTGTAATTTTCCCTCAGAAGTTGGAAGTGGACTTGACCTATTAGCATGCTAGACACACTACACCACTGACCTACATCCCCAGGGAACCCTTCCATTGCTTCTCTCCCTCTTTCATAACATACCCTACCAATTGTCCCTTATTATCTCTGTTATCTTCATTTCTTTCTCCTTCTCTCTACACACTTCTAAAAGGCCCCATTTTTTGTTCTTCTTTGGAAGGCAAATTGATTCTGGGTGAAATAGAAGTCTTGGAAAGAAATGAATTGGTTTTAAATAAAAACAGAGAGGGATGTGCTTTTGCTAACCTGGCAAACTTAGGAAATACAAAAGAGAGACTGCAAAGATGATAGGCTAATTCTACAGACTACGCGAACATTTCCAAATGTAGACTATCCATGTGTAGTGAATGTATCTCTAGAGAAAAAGAGGAAATACTGCTCCAGTCATGGAAATGAATCCATGCCAACTAGAGAGATTCAATTCAGTAAATTGGTTACAGGAGCTTTAGAAGGTGGAAAGAAAAATTGAAGATGCTGAAATGACGTACATATTAGGAGCTACAGTAAGGAGCTATCACTCTTAAGGGTTGGGGAGCAGAAGGGAAGAGGTGGTGTTGCCAGGACTTTGGAAAGAAGAGATGGGGTCTCTGTGCCTGACCTTTACACCCTTGAGGCAGTAGTGCTTGGCCAGAAGAGGGGTGCTTCGGTCAGGACAGAGGACAACTACTGCCAGTGCCAAGGGAATTGGAGTTGTAGTGTCCTCTGGTGTTGTGCATTCAGTAAGAACTAGAAACACGATGTAGGTCCTTCTGCTCTCTTCTTATCTTCCAGTTTGTTGTCTACGCTCATGGGGAGAAAATCATGAAAAGGCAGCTGGTTAGGGAACCTGGGGGATATGGTTTGCTGGGTCCCAGTCAGCCCCAGAGTCACTGAGCAGTGTGGTGATTTTTCAAAAATTAAACAGAATTACCACAAACTATGAGTTCCTCAAATTCACATGTTGAAGCTAAATCTGTAATGTAATGGTATGTGGACATGGGCCTTTGGGAGACAACTAGGTCGTGAGGGCAGCGTCCTCCTGATGAGATTGGGAATCTTTTGGGATTAGTACCCTTATAAGATTCCCAAGGGAAGATACAACAAAAAAGTAGAAATCTCCAAACAGGAACAGTGCCCTCATCAGATGTGGAATCTTCCTGCACCAAGTTTCTGTTGTTTAAGCCACCCAGTCTATAGTATCGTGTTAAGAATCCCAAATAGAATAAGACAACATATGATCCAGAAATTCTACTTTGGGGTTCCTAACTCCCCAAAATTGAAAGCAGGAATTCAAACAGATATTTGTACATCTATGTTCATAGCAACATTATTCACAATAGCTGTAAGGCAGAAATAGCTCATGTGTCCATCAAGAGATGAATGGATAAAAAAAAGCATGTATACAAGCACAGAGACACACACATATTGTATACACACATACACACAAAATGGAACATTATTCAGCATTAAAAAGGGAATTCTGTCATGTTACAGTATGTATGAACCATGAAGATATGCTAAGTGAAATAAGCAGTCACAAAAATACAAATACTATAAAATTCCACTTATATGAGATGTCCAGGGGAGTCAGAATCACAGAGACAGAATATTGTCAATTGCTAGGGACTGAAGGGAGGGGGAAATGAGCAAATTTAATGGGTATAGAATATTGGTTTGGAATGATGAAAATTCTGGAAATGGGTAATGGTGATGATTGCATGGCATTGTGAATATACCTAAATGCCAATGAACTGAACACTTAGAATTGGTTAAAATGTCAAATTTTATATTATGTATTATTTTACCACACTTAAACAAAAGGAATTACAGGGCTCACCATTGGGGTGGGGAGCTATAGTGCGCTGAGTTGCTAAACTTGGACAGTAGGTAGTTTAGGTAGATTCAATGCATTTTTTTTTTCCAGTACTGGGCATTAATCCAGGACATTGGGCATGCTAGGTAAGTGCTCTTCCACTGAGCTACATTTCCAGCCCTTGGTGCATTTTTTACTTAGATATTTTCTACTTAGGATGGGCTTATTGGGATGTAACCCCACCACAAGTCAAGCAGCACTTGTAGCAAAGCTGATGGTCCTCAGGACTAAGCACCATCCCTAGGGAATAATGCTGGAAAGAGGTAGGGAGAGTATGCCAGGAGTGGTGCTATTGTTAAGAAAATATGTGGGAAGGACTCTGTGAGTAGCAGTCTGGTAAAGTATGTGCTGAGTGGAAGAGCACCCAGCAAAAGGAGAGGTGGAGTGTCTTGATGCTCCTGGGGCATCTGAGGAACTGCAGGGGACCATGAGAGGGAGCCCTGGGTGAGGAGGCCTTTGGGGACTTTCTCTTAGAAAGTAGCCTCTCTAAGAAGACTGTGTAAATGATGGAGATGTCCCCCCACACCCCACCCGCCACCCTACCTTGCTGCTCCCTTTCCATATCTTGCATTTTGCCATTCTCTGAGGCTGGGCCTCTCTACTCATCTACCCTCACCTAGTTTTCTACACTCCTTCTACCTTCCTACTTTTCAAAACATAGCTGAGTTTCTTTTTTAAAAATACTTTTGATGCATTACAATAATACATAATAGTGGGATTTATTGTGGCATATTTGTACAAGCACATAACTTAATTGGATCAACTTAATTCCCCAGAACCTTCCCTTCCTCTCCCCTCTACCTGCCACTTTCCCTCCCCCTCTCTTCACTTTTTCTATTTTACTGTTCTCCCTTCTACTTTTATAAGGTCCCTTTTTTTATTCCTTTTTTTCTATCTTTTACATGTGAAAGAAAACATTTGACCCTTGACTTTGAGTCTGTCTTATTTCATTTAGCATGATGTTCTCCAGTTTCATCCATTTACCAGCAAATGCCACAATTTCATTCTTCTTTATGGCTTCATTGTGTATATATACCACATTTTCTTTACCCATTCATTTGTGAATGGGCAACTGGGGCTAATTCCATAACTTGGCTACTTGAATTATGCTGCTATTAATATTGACGTGCCTGTATCACTACCGTAAGCTGATTTCAGTTCTTTAGGATAAGTATCAAGGAGTGGAATAGCTGGGTCACATATGTTTCCG
>JAJEJO010049818.1:4677-16714 GCA_020662805.1 Glaucomys volans
GTGGCTCAGTGGCCGAGTGTCCCTGAGTTCAATCCCTGGTTCCACAAAAAAAAAAAAAGAGAAGCATAAGAAGAGGGATTATATAAAGACCAGCAGAGTACCTGACACATGACATACTCATAAATGTTAATTATGTTCATAATTGGAAGTAGCTGTTTCAGCCAAGTGATCCAGATTCATTCACTCCTTCTACAATCCACAATCCTGAGACCCTTAGCTATTAAAAAACACAAACTGTATATATTTGATATTTATATACATTTTAAAAATTGCTCCAGAGTATTGCACACACGGGTCCCTCCCTGGCCCCCTCCAACTCCAAGATACCCTTCCTTGATCACTGTGTCCTACAAATGTTTTCCTGTCAGTCACACAGAGGCCCTGTCCAGATGGTGTCTAGGTTTCTAGTCCTGGGTGATCTGATGCCTGAAGGGTAGTCATAGGTCCCCGAGGTGGGGTGGGGGGTGGAGTGCCTGGGTCCCATAGAATGTCCTCATAAAGGCTTAGAACTGGGCCTGAGGGCCGTCCTTGAGCTCCAGTCTGCTCCAGCAGCACTTTGAGCAAGCCCACTGTAAGAGGGGGTTCTGCCCCTGGCTCAGGAAATGGGGTAGGAGGCCCCACTTCATCTGCGAGGTGTGTCCGCAGTAGAAGTAGGAGCTCATCTGGAGCTAGTTCTGGTGGACACAGGCGGCAAAGGAGTGGGAGGTGAGCATCAAGCTGGCGGTGCTGGGCAAACTGGGCCAGAAGCAATTTGAAGATCTCACTTCGAAGCAGGGGGCTGGAGGGACCAAGGGCCAGGCCAGCCTCCAGAGCCCGCTCCCACTGCTCCTTTTGTACCAGCTGACTCACAGCTTGCAGCACAGCTTTGGGTCGCCCACTGCCCAAAAGCAGCTCCAGCTCCAATGTCTCAGGCCTGGTCCCTTCCTCACCTAGCACTGCAAGGGCTCGGCGATACAAGGGCAGCCCTGGGCCTCCAGCCCCCCAGCCTGGCCCACCCTGCTGCTGTGCTAGTTCCACAAAAGGGGGTAGCCATCGTGGCTCCAGCTGGCATAGACATTGGCACAGGAGTTCAAAGGGAGGCAGTATGCCATTAGGTGTTTCCTTTCCAGCTGTTGTATCTCCTAGCACCTTCTTCCACACATCAGGAGGGGCTTGGGACCTCAGCTTGCCATTTCCATCTGGCTGGAGCTGTAGGGCCCGAAGAGTGGCATCCCAGGCTGCTGCAGGAAGGGCTTGGAAAATGGTGTTGAGCTGGGCCAGTTGGTCTCCTGTTAACTCGGTCCTCAGCAGGCGTGCTACTTCCTGCTCTGCCAGCTCAGTCCAGCCAGTCTCCTCCTCATCCCCAGCCACCAGCTGGGTCTTGAGCTTCTCTAAACTCCGGTAATCCCTAAGCTCGGCCCTCAGTGTAGTCAACAATGTGGATGGGGGCAGGTGTCCCTGGAGAATGGAGGCCAAGGCTTGAGGTGCTCGGAATGTACTGTCCTGTCTCAGTTCCTCTGGGGTGAGCTGGGCACCCCGCAGGCTGCGCCGCTGGTAGTACAGACAGGCCTCCTCAAATACCAGGTCATTAGCTGAAGGCAGCTCAAGGCCCTGGGGGGCTTCCCAGCCTACACAAAATAGACCCAAGGCTGAAAGCATACGAAGACCTCCTCCAATCTCCAGCTCTTCCTCATCCTTCATGCCAGGGGCTGGTGGTTCCAGCAAATATATTCTGTCTGTACTTAGGACCTTCCTTTCCAGCAGCTGTCCACTGCCCACATCCAGCAATTCCAATGTGGAGCCCAGCACACAGGCCAGAGTGCCATGAAATACTCCCAGGGCAGCAGACCCCTCTGGGCCCACAGGTGCCTCCTGCAGGGTGCCCACAGCACGAGTACCACCATGGGATTGTACTAGGCTCACAGTGCCCCGGAAGTCAAGCAACAGAAGGCCCTGGGGAGTTGGGGCCCAGGTGTGTACAGCCAATGGCTTTCTGGGGGACAGCAACCCAGGAAGGCCTCGGAGAAGGGTCCGGAAGTCCCAGGTGTCCCCTTGTCTGGGATTCAGGCTTTTACTGTGGGAGAGGCCAAGACATGGGGCAGACACTATCACTTTGCCCTTGCTCGGGCTCCAGATGAGTAGAATGTGGGCGACACCAGGCCAGGTGGTAGCAGTGGGTACTAGGAAGAGATCCTTTCGGGAGGCCAGCAAGCCAAAATGGGGGCAGTGGTGCAGCAGGACGCGTGTGCGGCCCAGGTTTGTGCCTGCCTCCCCGCTGGGCTCAATGGTCCTGACGCACACGCGATAGCTGAAAGCGGCTGCAGGCCGCCCTAGTGGGTCCTCAGTGCCAGACTGCCGCTCCTCGCACCACACCAGGCGGCCGCGGGGCGCCGCCACGGCCACCACGCGGGCTTCCCCGCCCGGACACAGCTCGGTGCTCTGCAGCAGCTGCCAGCCAGGCTCCATCCCCGCTCCCCACACCTCGGTAATGCCACTTTCCCACACCAAGACCAGAGCCGGTCGCGCCGGCCACGGCAGGAAGAAAGCGTCTAGCGGTGAAGGGTGGCCCTCGGGCCAGGCCCGCTCCAGTTCCGCGCCGGATCCACGTACAGCGACCAGCAGCTGTGGAGCTGGCGCGCCCGGGGGTCGCAGCAGCAGCAGGTGGCGGCCATCTGGGCTGCAGCGGACTCGGACAGCTGGGTCCCCAGCCAGCAACTCCCGGAGTCGGGCCGCGCCGCTGAAGTTGCTAAGGTCAAAGAGCAGGCGCAGAGTCCCCGCACGCTTCATGGTGCCGCCCGCGCCGTCGCACGTTAGGCCCGGCCGCCCGGTGGGGCGAGGCCCGTCTCTCGGTGCGCTGTTCTCGGGGAAGTCGAGAGCCGAGCTGAGACTTCCGTCCCCCGTGGATGAGGTGGGCCGAGGACAGGCCTGAGTGTCGACTCCGCCCCGCCCCGCTAGGCTCGCTCGGGGATTGCCCCAGGGCACGCCCCGCTGGCACGCCCCGCCCTCCGGGGGCGGAGCCGCCGCAGCTCCCCGGGGTTTCAGCTTCCTTGACATGTCACGCCAGCTTCCCCCAGCACTAGGAAGCGAAGCTTGGCTCAGCCTAATCATGATTTCGGCTCCGCTAATCCCGCGAAAGCGTCCATCTCCTAAGGCTTTTCTTAATTCTAAGTTTCGCTCTCTGAGTCCAGTTTACTCACTTATTCTTTTTTTTTTCCCCTCCTCTTCCTCCCCCCCTCAATTTTTTTTTTTTTTTTTTTTTTTTTTTCAGTACTAGGGATTGAGCCCAGGGCCTCACACATGCAGGGCAAGAACTGAGTTACATCCCTAGCTACTCATTTATTTATTTATTTGGAACCGGGGATTGAACTCAGGGACACTCGGCCACTGAGCCACATCCCCAGCCCTATTTTGTATTTTATTTAAAGACAGGGCCTCACTGAGTTGCTTAGGGCCTCGCTAAGTTGCTGAGGCTGTCTTTGAACTCGAGATCCTCCTGACTCAGCCTCCCAAGTCGCTTGGATCACAGGCGTGCACCACCACGCCCGGCACTACTCATTTATTTTTGAAAGTTTCATTGAGCACCTAGTTTATGGTAGGCGCTGAGTAGTAGACCCTGAACAAAATAGAAAAATTTCGACCTTGCCTGTAATCCCCAGAAGCTCAGAAGGCTGAGGCAAGAGGATGGATCACAAGTTCAAAGCCAGCCTCAGCAATTTAGTGAGGCCCTAAGCAACGTAGTGAGACCCAGCCTCAAGATAAAAAATAAAGAGGGCTGGGGACGTGGCTCAGTGGTTAAACCCCCCTGGGGTTCAATCTGGTACCAAACAAACAATAACTTCAACCTCATGGAGATTGATAATCCAGTGGAAAATAATAATAGTTGATATTTTCTTTTCTTTTCTTTTCTTTTCTTTTTTTTTGAACTGGGGATTGAACTCAGGGACACGCGGCCACTGAGCCACATCCCCAGCCCTATTTTGTATTTTATTTAGAGACAGGGTCTCACTGAGTTGCTTAGGGCCTCACTAAGTTGCTGAGGCTGTCTTTGAACTCGAGATCCTCCTGACTCAGCCTCCCAAGTCGCTTGGATTACAGGCATGCACCACCATGCCTGGCAGGTTGATATTTTCATAGTAGATACTATGGGACAGACCTGCTTCTTTTTTCCAAATCTGTTTCCTTTTGCAGATAAAGAAAATGAAGGGCTGGGGATGTAGCTCCGTTGGTAGAGTGCTTGCCTAGCAAGCATAAGGCCCTGGGTTCAATCCCCAGCACCGCATTAAAAAAAAAAAAGAAAGAAAGAAAAGAAAATGAAGCACAGAGGTTAAGTAACTTGATCAAGATTACAGGAGTTTTGCCAGGCGTGGTGGCGCACGCCTGTAATCCAAGTGACTTGGGAGGCTGAGTCAGGAGGATCGAGAGTTCAAAGCCAGCCTCAGCAACTTAGCAAGGCCCTAAGCAACTCAGTGAGACCCTGTCTCTAATAAAATACAAAATAGGGCTGGGGATGTGGCTCAGTGGCCGAGTGTCCCTGAGTACAATGCCCGGTTCCAAAAAAAAAAAAGATTGCAGGGATTTAAGCAGAAGTGGAATTTCAACCACAGGGCTTCTGGCTCCAGAGTCAGTATACCAAACCATTTTATTCTATCACCTGTTTATCACCCAAATCAGCAGTTTGCAAAGAAAGCAACAACAACAACAACAACAACAACACATTTAGAGGCACAGAGTCTATTTGTCATCTCTTTAGCAACACCTACAAATTTTAGTTTTTTAAATACTTATTTATTTTTTCAGTTCTGGGCATTGAACCCAGAACACTCTACCTCTAAGCTACATTTCCAATCCCGCCTTTTGAGACAGTCTTGCCCAGGCTGGCCTAGGACTTGCTGTCCTCCTGCCTCAGCCTCCCCAGTTACTGGGACTACAGTCTTGTGCCAATGCGCCTGGCTTGACAACCTCCTTATTGAAAGTTCCTCCTGTGGGTTTCACTGCACATCTTTTACCTCCGGGTTTTTCTTCCTCCTCCTCCTCCTCCTCCTCCTCCCCCTCCCCCTCTCCCTCCCCCTCCTCCTTCTTCTTCTCCTTCTCCTTCTCCATCTTCACTAGGGATTGAATCCAGGGGTGCTTGCTTAACCACTGAGTCACATCCCCAGCCCTTTTTATCTTTTATTTTGACACAGGGTTTCACTAAGTTGCTTAGGGCCTTGCTCAGTTATTGAGACTGACTTTGAACTTGTGATCCTCCTGCCTCAGTCACTGGGCTTACAGGTGTGTGCCCCACACCTGGCTAGATAGTACCATGTTAGGGGTTTTGTTTGCTATTGGTTCCTCTTCTTCCTCCACCCTTTATTTTATTTTATTTCATTTTTGGCACTGGGGTTGGAACCCAGGGGCACTTTACCTGTGAGCTACGTTCCCAGCCCTATTTAATTTTGGAGACAGGGTTTTACTAAGTTGCTTACAGCCTTGCTTAGTTGCTGAGGCTGGCCTAGAGCTTGTGATCCTCCTGCCTCAGCCTCCTGATTACTGGGATTACAAGTATGGGCCACCACATTAAATGTTGGCATTCCTCCATCCATTCCCCAGTGACACTTTGGTCTGTCTCTCTCTCTATCCTCTTTCTTTCCTTATGACTTGAACTGTTACATGGATGCCAATGACTCCAAAATATTTATCTATAGCCCAGATATCTATTGAGTTCCAGTAAAGGGTATACAAATGTCTACTAAATATTTCTGCTTGGATGTCTCACACTTTAATTTCAACATATCTTAAACATCATCTTCCTGCTTCAAATTACTCCTCCTCCAGTTGCTTCTAGTTGCCATAGGATTTATTTAATTTGTATCCTATCTTCATTTTTAGAGTAGAGTCTGGCACAAAACCCTCAATTGATGTTTGCTGAAGGAATGAGTAAGCTTGTGTGGGCATGTTTGTGTGTGTGATATCATTTAGGAACCTTTTGGTTAAAAGTTACAGAAATAGACCATCGCTATCTTAAGTAAAAGTGCTATTAATTAGAAGAACATAAGGAACTCAGAGTCGGCAGGAGAAAGGAAGAATAGGCTTGAACAATGAACAGTAACCAAGACACCCACTGAAGACCAAAAAATAGGAAGCATGACTGTTTTTCAGTGGAAACCATCTAACTAGGATAACGTGGTCCCTGGTGCTTCATGACTTAGGTGCTGCACTGGAGGACAGAACCTGTGATGAATAAATTCTGATCATCCTTTCATCTCTGCATCTCTCTCTTTCTCTTCTTTTTTTTTTGTACTGGAGATTGAACTCAGGGGCACTTGGCCACTGAGCCACATCCATCCCCATCCCTATTTTGTATTTTATTTAGAGACAGGGTCTCACTGAGTTGCTTAGTGCCTTGCCATTGCTGAGGTTAGCTTTGAACTTGAGATCCTTCAGTTTTATTGAAAGGAAATCAGGTATGGAACAGGATTCTTTCTTTCTTTCAGCTGGACAGAGGGCTGCTGCTTCTTTTTCTTTTTCTTTTTCTTTTTCTTTTTCAGTAATGGGAATTGAACCGAGCAGTACTCTAATACTGGCTACCTCCCCAGCCCTTTTAATTTTTATTTTGAGACGAAAGGGTCTAGTTAGGCTTCCAGATTGGCCCCAAACTTGCCATCCTCTTGCCTCATCCACTGAATTGCTGGGATGACAGGCAATTTACATTGGGTCAGGCTGCACAGAGGGTTTCTAACTGGTGTTCCAGAACTATTGGGGTTTGCTTCATAAGATCCTCCCCTTACCCCTATTCACTCTTATTTATATTCTATTAGAGTATAGCCCCTGTAAGCAAAAATAACCAAAACAGTTTCGGCTCCATTATGGAAGCACAAATATTCAGGACAGAAGCAGACCTCAAACGGATCAGCAAGCTTTCCTTTATTCTACAGTAGAGGCAATCAAACAGGCACTGGAGGGGCTCACTTTCTGGGTAGAAAATGGCCACTGGTTACAGAAGGGCTCTGAGTTTTATAGGTTACAATGAGAGGGCATTAATCATTGGAGACTGAAGCAGTATGTGTTGGTTTGGGCAGTCAGGAAAAAGTTGTAAAAAGTCTGAAACTTATTGTTACCGGGAAGGGATGAAAACTCAGAGCTCAGTCTCAGTCGGAGTTCACTGTTTATCTTCTTTCTGTGGGACCCATTGTTACCCAGAGTTCACTATTTACTTTCCTCTTCCCAGGACTTATCAGCATTGGAAAGGGTAAAAATCCAGGGCCCAGAGTTTCAGTATCTGCATCCTCCCTTCAGAACCCTATTATTGGGAAGGGATGAATGTTTGCTTTTGGTGGATATGCTGGGGATTGAACCCAGGAAGGAATGAAAATTTGCTTTTTTCCCTCGAGGACCATTGTTACCGGGAAAGGATTTACTGGGAGATTAATATTTGCCTTCCTCCTCCCTCTTTCCCCAGGTCAGACAGTTTTGGGGCAGTTGCCATTTCCCTGTCCTGGGGGTTGTCATTTTCCATATCCTTCATCTCTACCCCCCCAATTCTTTCCCGGTAGGACACCCAGCATATCCATCCCCTAACCAGTTCTTTCCTGATGGACCTGGGTTCAAATTATTCTTCTCTTACTAATTCTAGAAAATTAAATAAACTAATCACTCAGAACCCCTTTGTTTTCCTTTTTTTAAAATTTTTTTATTTTTATTTTTAAAAATTTATTTATTTTGATTCATTGTACACAAATGGGGTACAGCTGTTGTTTCTCTGGTTGTACACAAAGTAGAGTCATACCATTTGTGTAATTGTACATGTACATAGGGTAATGATGTTTGTCTCATTCTGTTATTATTCTTACCCCCCTCCCCAATCCCACCTCTTTTTTCCCTATGCAATCCATCCTTCCTCCATTCTTGCCTCCCTTCCACCCCACATTATGTATCATTATTCACTAATCAGAGAGATCATTCAGCCTTTGCTTTTTGGGGATTAGCTAATCTCACTTAGCACGACCATCTCCAACTTCATACATTTACCTGCAAATGCCATAATTTTTTCTTCTTTATGGCTGAGTAATATTCCACTGTGTAATATATACCACAGTTTCTTTATCCATTCATCTACTGAAGGACATCTAGATTGGTTCCACCATCTAGCTATTGTGAATTGAGCAGCTATGAACATTGATGTGGCTGCATCACTATAGTATGCTGATTTTAAGTCCTTTGAGAATAGGCCAAGGAGTGGGATAGCTGGGTCAAATGATTCCAAGTTTTCTAAGGAATCTCTACACCGCTTTCCAGAGTGGCTGCACTAATTTGCAACCCCAACCAGCAATGTATGAGTGTGCCTTTTTCCCCACATCCTCGCCAACACCTATTGTTGCTTGTATCCTTTGTTTTCCTTAAAAAGACTGAAATACATACACACAATAGGTAAATGCCTGCCCCTTTTTTTCTGGGGCTGGGAATGAACCCAAGGTCTCTAACATGCTAAGTAAGCAGGTGCTGTACCACTGAACTACATCCCTAGTACATCTTTTAATATTTCATCTGCATGTGAGAGAACTGAAGATCAGAGAGTTTACTTGAGTTTGGCAACAGTGGTGCAGGCCTGTAATCAGGGTGACTGAGGCAGGATTGCAAGTGTGAGGTCAGTCTCAGCAATTTAACAAAGATTCTGTCTTTAAAAAAAAAAGGATGAAAAGGGCCGGGGTTGTACATTAGTGGTAAAAGATCCCTGGGTTCAATTCCAGTAGTAATGGTGAAAATGCACAATTTTAAAAGACAATTTACTCTTAGTAGGCACGCAAATTTATTTTATATTATTATTATTATTATTATTATTATTATTTTTTTTGAGATTGGGTCTCATTAGGTTACCCAGGTTGGCTTGGAACTTGTGATCTTCCTGCCTCAGCTGGAGTTACAGGTGCGTGACACTGCCTCTGGCATACACACATTTATTTGTTGAATGAATGTTTCCAATATTTCACTTACAGAGCTACAATAAATATCTTTGAACAGGCTGGGGTTGTGGCTCGGTGGTAGAGTGGTAGCGTGAGTGAGGCACTGGGTTCAATCCTGAGCAACTCATAAAAATAAGTAAAGGTATTGTGCTCATTTACAACTAAATATACATCTTCTCAAACCTTGCCAGCGTTTCTAGATGTATTTATTCCTAGAAGGAACTGCTGAATTCAAAGTCGGCCATATATCAAAAAACCACTACTGCAATTTGTAAACCAGGAGGCCTTGTAAGGATGTTGGCTAATTTCTTTCTCGCGGTGCCTTTCGGGAGTTGTAGTCCTTGCAATGTTTGCTGGGAATTGTGGTCTGAGCCTGTGTCAGGAAGCGGGCGTGGAAAAACCTACGGCAAAGCGGGCTTTAGGACCCCGCGGGGCACCGGGGTCGGGGAGGTTGGGAGCGCGCTCGTGAGGCTGGAGCCGCGGCGGCGTCGGTGGTGTCGGGAGCGAGCGGGCCCGGGAGCGGCGCGGGTGGTGGAGGAGGAGCCGGGGGCTCGGTAAGCGGCGCCGGCCTGGCCGGGTCCTCGAATCTGGCCAACCCTCGCGGGTCCTACCACAGTAGGCCTTGGCCCAGAGGCGGCCCTGGGGGCGGGGCCTGCGCTTGTGGGGACGACGGGGGCGACGAGGGGAGAGGAGGGAGGACTGCTGCTGAGGCTGCGTGCCGTGGGGAGGGCTGGGCCCGGGGTGGCTGAGCGAGCGAGACGCGGCTTCTCTCCTGCGGCGGCTCGTCCTTCTGACCA
This sequence comes from Glaucomys volans, assembly GCA_020662805.1. Taxonomy (NCBI): domain Eukaryota; kingdom Metazoa; phylum Chordata; class Mammalia; order Rodentia; family Sciuridae; genus Glaucomys; species Glaucomys volans. The sequence goes on from JAJEJO010049818.1 coordinate 14,393, forward strand.
CCCGGTGCCGGCCTGGTCCTTTCCTTTCCCCGCCCTTGTAGGGGCTTCTGGGCAGCTGAGGTCCTGACCTTTGACCCCTGCACGGGGCTGCCCCTGACCCCTGCCTGGAGAGCCTGTCCTCCCAAGTTGTTCGTGGCCCTGTGGTAAGGGTCAGGGGCAAGACCTCCGAGAAGGAATAGAGGAAGGCGGGTCTGTCCGAAGTCTTCAGGTGTCCCGGAAGGGACCCATCCTGCCTCTTCAATCTCCGACCGACTGGCTTCCTTTACCCTGAGCTACATCCCCATCCCTTCTTGAAAATTTGAGACACGGTCTCTAAATTGCTGAAAGCGGCCTCGAACTTGCAGTCCTCCTGCTTCAGTCTCCGAGTGGCTGGGTTTCCAGGTGTGCACCCCTGCGCCCGTCCTCCCACCGACTGCCTTCAGCCCACCTTTCACATAGAATCAATGAAGCTACCGTGTTTTCTTGGGGTTGCTCGGTGCAAACCAGCCTCTTCACAGGCCGGTGTTGGGGAAGAAATGAGAGCATGGGTTCCCTGGGAGAAATAGAGCTATCAGAAGTTGGAGTGCTGCCCCTGGCGATTGGGACTGTAGAAACTTGGCCCAGGCCTGAATAAATGTTTCTGTATCATCCAGTTCTCCCCGTTCTTCCTTTCCAGAAAAAGTTTTGAGCTTAGTGAGAGATTTTTTTTTTTTCCTTTTTGTACACCAAGACAAATATGATTTGTGTCCCTCCCTTTATCTTAGGACACAGATTGCTTGAAATTATTTTGGATGTTCCTTCTGTTGAATTTCATAGTAATACTGCCAAGCAATTTCTATGTGAAGACTTCCATTGTCAGACAGACTTGAGGAGCAGGTACATTTCTCATTAGAATTATAAAGGGAATTTTCATTCTTTCCTTAGTGAATAAGGAAGTCTTTAATATGTTTTCATTAGATTTTCAGTCATAATTTACTCATTCAACCTGTATATAATTAAACAAACTTGAAAAACCCCAAAGCAGTTGCTATGAAATTTGGAATTTCACATAGAGCATAGTTTAGGAGTCCATAAAATTTTGAGAAAATTGCCAAATAAATTGATCCAGGATATATGGAGGTGAACTGTTTACTCACATTTATTGAGCACTTACTATATAACTGGTACTGAGGTTAGAAAGGACATCTAAGACATATTTTGATGAAATTTTGTAATGCTGTGTGTTATATATCCATATAAAGACATTTGTACAGAGGAAAGGGAACAGTGCCATCACCTACAGGTAGGAAGATCTTGGTAAGGTGAAGATACTTGAGTTGGGCTTTGAATGATGAATTGGAGCTTGCACAAGTAAGAAAAGATATTCCAGTTGCAGAAAACAGCATATGCAAAGGCAGGGTTGCAAGTTTGAGGTCAGCCTCTGCAACTTGGGGCAATTTAGGGCTGGGGATGTGGCTCAGTGGTAGAGCACCTTTGGGTTCAATCCCAGTACCACCAAAAGAAAAAAAAAATAGGTTAGGGAAGACAGTCTGGTATGCTGAAATAAAGTTGCTTGTGGGATGTACAAATGGAGATGTTATTAGGCAGCTGGAAGTAAGGAGGCCTGGTTAGCCCCATAGCTTGGCAATAGCTTTCAATAAATGAGGGCATATATTAGAAAAATCTTGGGGGAAAATGTTTATTTTGTTTGTTAAATGTTTATTTTGTTTGTTAGGAATGATCAGGATGTGCACTTCTTCCACTTAATAGTGAGCTGTTCAAGGCAGGGACCATAACTTAGTAATTTTTTGGTCGCTTTTCATCTTATACTGTGCTTGTGTTGTAATATTATATAAGGTCTTGATAAAAGTTATTAAACTAACAGGAAATCAATTGACTTTGTAAGATTGCAATTGCCTTTTGTACTTCTTTAAGATTATGGTAATCTTTTTTTTTTGTTTTTTTAACCTTTTTCTTTTTCTCTCCCTCCCTCCCTCTCTTCCTTACTCCACCCCACCCTTTCTTGTGGTGCGGGGGTCAAACTCAGGGCCTCACTCTTGCTAGGTAAGATCTGTACTACCGATTAATGCCCCCAGTCCTGTATCCTGTAATTTTCATTTTATACTTTAGGTGGTATTCATGAGGCTTGTGGGTTCAACAGGAAAGAAAATGAGAAGATGAGGGGAGTGTTGTGCTACTCAAGGAAGTTTGGAGCTTGAGTGGGAAATAGTATTAATTTATAAGAGGCTCCTGTTCATTGAGAAGAGGATCTTGCAATGAATTCTCATTCTGGGATATGTCAGAAAAATGTGGTTTTCTTTTCTTTTCTTTTCTTTTCTTTTCTTTTCTTTTCTTTTCTTTTCT
>JAJEJO010049818.1:16724-104995 GCA_020662805.1 Glaucomys volans
CTTTTCTTTTCTTTTCTTTTCTTTTCTTTTCTTTTCTTTTCTTTTCTCTTCTTTTCTTCCAAGGGATATTGAACCTAGGGGCACTTAACCACTGAACCACATCCCACCTTTTTTATTTTTTATTTTGAGACAGGGTTTCACTAAATTGCTTAGGGCCTCACTAAGTTGCTGAGGCTGGCTTTGAATTTGTAATTCTCCTGCCCTAGCCTCTTAGGTAGTTGGGATTACAGGCATGCATCACTGTGCCTGGCCACTTCCACTTTTAAGTATTGGCTAAATACCACTCTGAGGTAAGCACTGTTCACAGCACATACAAGATAGGGACCTTGGGCCAGGGTTGTGGCTCAATGGTAGAGCCCTTGCTTAGCACACATGAGGCACTGGGTTTGATCCCCAGCACCACATTAAAAAATGAAAAAACAAACAAGCAAACAGAAAACTAAATAAAATAAAGGCATTGTGTCCATCTACAATTAAAAATACTAAAAAAACCCCCCAAAGATAGGGACCTTGCCTAATAGTGGCTCATGTGCTTACTTAATCAGTCTGGTTCTGTCTTGGCATCTAGAAAATAGTGATGATTCTTGTCAGGTGATATCCCAAGTCTACTGACTTTTCTTGGATCAAATAGGAATGTTAATATATGGACTAGTTTGGAATTTCCATGGAATTGTAACTTTAACTGAATCTGGTTTTCAATATTCTATTATTGAATAACACTTGAGGTTTTGCACTCACAGGACATTGCGACAGGGAGAAAGGCTACCAGAGAGAAAGATTTAGTGACTCTCCTACTTTCTAGCTGTGTTACTTCAGGCACAGTAAATCTTCATAAAATTAGGGTAGCAGTAGTATCTATTTCATATGATTATTTCACAGATGGGCAAACTGGACCTAAGATATCAAGGGAAGGGAATGCCTGTTGGTGAGGTAAAGTGGGAAGAATAAGATGTGGGAAGGTGAGGGTCACTCCAGTGCTTGTTCTAGAGAATGCATAAGTTTTACCCATTGTCTCAATATCCTCTTCTGTCCAGATAATCCTTTCCTTTCAAAACCTTGTTTAAGGCTTAGATGAATATTTCTCTCCTTCCTCCCCTCCCTCCCTCCCTACCTCCCTCTCTTTCTTTCTTTCTTCTTCTTCCTTTTTCCTTTTCCTTTTCCTTTTCTTTTTTTGGCACTGGGGATTGAACCCAGGGGTGCTTAACCACTGAATATATCCTCAGGCCTTTTTTATATTTTATTTAGAGACAGAGTCTTGCTGAGTTGCTTAGGGCGTCTCTAAGTTGCTGAGGCTGCCTTTGAACTCCCAATCTTCCTACCTCAACCTCTTGAGCTGCTGGGATTACAGGCATGTGCCACCATACCCAGCTTAGATGAATATTTCTTAATGATTGTGGGTATCACAATTATACCAAGCAGAATTTTTCAACCTTGTCACTATTGGCATGTTGGGTGGGGCAATTCTTTGTTGTGGGTGACATTGTAGGATGTGTAGCAGCATTCTTGACTTCTACCCAGTAGATGACATTGGTACTTCTCTTTCTAGTTGTGATAACCAAAAATGATTCCAGACACTGGGGGTAAAATTGCCATATTTGAGAACCACAGACCTGAAGTCTTTGTTAAAAATGCAGATTTCCCTTGCCCAACACAGTGATAATACCTGTAATTCCAATTATTTGGGAAACTGAGGCAGGAGTATAGTAAGTTTGAGGCCAGCCTCAGCAATTTAGTGAGACTCTGTCTCAAAAAATAAAAAGGACTGGGGATGTGGCTCAGTGGTAAAGCACCCTGGGTTCAATCCCCAGTACCAAAAAAAAAAAAAAAAAAAAAGAGTAGATCCCTGAGTTGGGAGTGTTGCTCAGTGGGAGAGTATTTGCCTACCATGTCTGATACACTGGGTTCATTCCCAGCACTGCAGAAGAAAAAAAGAAGAAAAGCCTATTCCTTACCTTGAGCAATCTTATTCAATAGTGGGATAGAGGGGTTTAGGAGTCTACATGTTTAGGAGGCTCCCTGAGAGATTGTGACACAGATGATCACAGCTTTGTAAGCACTAAAGCATTCTCTCCTCCCAGCTGAGGGCTGTATAGACTCATCCTTGTTTCATTTCTCTCTCTTTTTTTTTTTGTTTTTTTGGAACCGGGGGTTGAACTCAGGGGCACTCAGGCACTGAGCCACATCCCCAGCCCTATTTTGTATTTTATTTAGAGACAGGGTCTCACTGAGTTGCTTAGTACCTTGACCTTGCTGAGGCTAGCTTTGAACGTGCAATGCTCCTGCCTCAGCCTCCCCAGCCACTGGGATTACAGGTGTGTGCCACCTCGCCTGCCTTTTCATTTCTTATTTTGAGATAGGGTCTTGATAAATTGCTGAGACTGGACTCTAACTTGCAATTCTGCCTCAGTCTGCGGAGTTGCTGGGACTAAAGGCATGTTCCACTGCATCCAGCCCAGTTGTTTTTATTTTTTTAAGAAACTTCTTTTTTTTAACAATATTTTTAGTTGTAAATGGACACAATATCTTTATTTATTTATTATTACGTAGTACTGAGGATTGAATCCAGTGCCTCACACATGCTAGGCAAGTGCTCTGTCACTGAGCTACAACCCCAGCTCCAAGCTGTTATTTTTAGATTGATGTCCTGTATTTGAGCCCAGTATCCCTTCTAAACTGTATTGTAGTGTTCTCATGGATGCTATTATATTTTCACATACATGTGAACATACTACTTTTTTTTAGTTTAAGGAATAATTAACAAAATGTGAAGTTCATGGTTTTTTAACACAAGTACCCATTTGTGTGACCTCCACTCACATCAAGATTGATATATTTCCTGTACCTCTGAAGGTTCCTGTGCTCCCTTTCACTTATCTCCCCACAACTACTCTAACCTTTGTCACTGTGGATTAATTTTGCCTTTTTTTTTGTATGGAGGATTGAATCCAGGCACACTTTGCCACTGAGCAGTCCTTTTTATTTCTTATTTTGAGAAAGGGTCTCATTAAGCTACTGAAGGTCTTGCTAAATTGCCAAGGCAGGCCTCAAATTTGCGCTCTTCTTGCCTCAGTCTCCTGAGTGACTAGGATTACAAGGTATGTGCTAGTGTGCTTGGCTGATTCTGCCTTTTTTGAACGTTATATGAATGGAATCATCAGTTTATACTTTTTTTGTTTTAATTTTTTGGTACTCAGGATTGAATTTAGGGGAGCTTTCCCACTGAGCTATATCCTGTCCCTTTTGTTATTTTGAGACAGGTTATTGCCAGGTTACTGAGGCTAAACTCAAATTTGCCATTCTCTTGCCATAGCCTCTTAAGTTTTGGGATTATAGATATGTACCACCATACCCAGCTCTTTTGTATTTTTTAAAATATTTTTTTAATTGTACATGGACATAATATATTTATTTATTTATTTTTGCGGTGCTGGGGATTTGAACCCAGGGCCTTGTGCTTGCGAGGCAGGCACTCTACCTACTGAGCTATATCCCCAGCCCTTTATTTATTTTTTTTATGTTGTGCTGAGATCTAACCCAATGCTTCACACATGTGAGGCAAACACTCTACTACTGAACCCCAGCCCCAGCCCATATTTTGTATTTTTTTCATTCAACATTTTCTGTGAGATTTTTCCATGTTATTTCATGTATCAGTAATTGTTCTTTTAAATTTCTCTGTGGCATTCTTTTGTATGAATATAATGTAATTTTTCTGTTCTGATGGATATTTGAATTCTCTTTACATATTTAAAAAATCACAAACACAAAATACTTCAATAAACTAGAAAAACATTTCAACTGGGGGGATGTTTATGTCTTGGATCCTCGTGTTTTTGTCTCTGGAATATACCAACGTGTCCAATTTTGGGGGTCTTTGCACTCGTCATTTCCTCGATTTGGAACACTTTTCTCAAGATTTTTCATATGGCTGGTTCCTTCCGGTTATTCTAGATCTCAGCCAGGTATTACTCTCAGGCCAACTTTAATCTCCTAATCGGAAGTAGCCTCCCTAGGCAATTTGTCTTCAAGGCACTTGTCACTAAACTTCTGTGGGAGGGGCTGAGGTTGTGGCTCTGTGGTTGAGCGCTTGCCTAGCATGTGTGAGGCACTGGGCTTGATCCTCAGCACAGCATATAAATAAATGAATAAAATAAAGGTCCATCAACAACTGGAAAAAAAAAAAACCCCAAAATTCTGTGGGAGTAGGCATCTTTTCTATCTTATTCACTGCTACATCCCTGATGTCTGGCACCTAAAAGTCTTCAGTATGTATTTGTTGAATGAAAGAATTAATGCCAGATCTGTAGATATGTTTTTCTAACTATGGACACATTCATTTAGTTTCCGTTTTTTCCCCCTTTAAAAATTTCACTCTTCTCCATATTTTTCTTATATACTCATTGAAGTGTTTTAGGATGCTTACCTTAGCACCTTGTTATGTGAATGTTCTTGAGGCACGAAGAGAGGGTGATACTTGGTAAAAGTCCATTACAAATGTGAACCTAGATCCCTAGACTATTAAATTTGGAGGACCACAGAAAGCTGTCTCAGGGCTTTTTTTTACTGATTGGTAAATTGAGGCCCAGGGAGGAAAAAGAAACTAATAGTTCTAGAAAGAAGTGTGTAAGTGGAGTCTAGAACCCAAGACTTTGGTGGATTAACTGTGGCAACTCTCTGGAAGTTAGAGTGAATTTCTGTTAAATTCATTTTCTGGTCTTAAGAGTTGGCATGTGTGCTACCTAAGAAGACAATAAAAATAAATAAATGAATAACCAACTGACTACACGTAACTAGCATTTCTTCCAAATTAGACAGTGAAAGAGTTTGGCTTTACGTTTTAAAATTTTAACATTTGGCCACTTCCTCTTTCAAGGATGTGAATTTAAGAAGTATGTGACTCGACTGCTTTAAGATGTAGATCTTACAAAGTTGGATCTTATAGAGGGAAGTTGTTCTGTGGATCTTGGGACCAGCAGGCTCCCAGGCTTAGGATTTCAAGGCTTCATTGACTTACAATTCAGTTGAGGAAATTTGAAGGCATTCCTAAATTTGATAATAGAGAAAGTTAATATTGAAAAGTCACCTGACTTTTTTTGTACTTTGCCTATCTATGTCTTATTGCTGAAAACTGATGTTAAAACCTAAAATCACTTTTCTGTGAGATCACTATGCCTTTACCTTGTTTGCTTCTCCAGGATTTAATGGAATCGACAGATATGATAGCAGAGCTGTTTCCCTATCATATGGTCCCATAGCATTTTCTTTGTTCTACTCCATTTTATTTTTCATACTTTGCCTTGTGCTATGGGTTATTATGTGTCTGGTTCTGTTAGTAGATTGTGAACTTCCAGAGGATCAGGTCTGGAATTTCCTCCCTGCAACCTCATGGTGCCTAAACTGACAGTTTTTAGGTGTTTCTTATATATTTGTAATATTTCAGCGATGTGAGGAAATTGAGAAGTACAGTGACTTAATTAATGTTGCCTAGTTGGGTCAGAGGTCTGTGTTCTAGTCTCAGTTCTGCTGATGGTGGTTGTTCCATTGCTTAATGGGGAAAAGTTGTAGAAGAGTTAAAGCACTGGGAAGTTGGAAACAGATTACACTCACATTACTGAGGTGCTATAACTTACTACTCTACCAATTAGATATTTTATTTTCAAATTTAGGAGCTCAGGTTTAATTTGTGAGACCTGAGGAAAACCTTTTTTAAGAGTTCTACACTTTGCCAGGCATGGTAGCACACACCTGTAATCCCAGCAGTTTAGGAGACTGAGGCAAGAGGATGGCAAGTTCAAAGCCAGCTTTAGCAATGTTGAGGTACTAAGCAATTCAGTGAGAACCTGTCTCTAAATAAAATACAAAACAGGGCTGGGGATGTGACTCAGTGCCCCTGAGTTCAATTCCTAACACCACCTCCCCCCCCCCCCCAAAAAAAGTTCTACACTTCTAGTCTACACTCCAGAAACTCTTATTTGCTGTGTTCCATGGTTCAGAGTGTTGGTAGGAATAATGGACTTTTGGTTGTCAGTTTCCAGTCACATTTCAGGTAGCTTGGGAGGTAAATTCCAGTTGCCTGTGATGATGACAGAGAGTAATTGGTTGGGGCCTTTGGCTTAATTTCCCCCTTCTCCAAATGGAATAAGAATGATGAAAAGAATTTAATTTCTTAGGAAATTTGGTAGTTTGGATTGGCATTGTTTTCCCCTCTTCTCCTATTTCCTTTAGCTTATTAGAAAGTATTGATTCTGAAATAGAGTGAGTTTATTAGATTTAGGGTGGACATTGATTAGCTGTAACCCAATTGTAAATCCTCAGAGGGGTATGTTTGTAAACATGTGCTTTTCATCTGGGAACTCATAGTTCCCCCTGTTGCAGCTAATCTGCTGGTTGAAGCTGAGCACATACAAGATCTATATCCACTAAGCTTAGAATTGCATTGCTTTTGATTTATTTTAATAGGATTCCCTCGATTTCCAATTTATTTTCCCAAGATAAGGACATCTTCCTCTTGACAACCTATTTAAAAGACACAGGAATGTTTTGAATGGAGGCTGTATTTCATTCTTTAAGGCAGAGCCATAATCAATATAATGTAAATTGTCTTAAAGAATCTTCTCTTTTTGTTGTTATTTTTTTCCTTCGGTCTTCTCTAGACCCTAAAAGAATTTGAAGGCTTAGTGAAACCTTAATAGAGATAGGTCTTAGTAAAATTTTGGGTCAGACCAAGGAGTTTTAAGGGATTTTTCCTTTTTGCTTTAGAGTCAGTGAACAGCTCCGCTGAGCATTTATCATGAGCTTATAATAGAAAAAGTATAAGTTGTAGTCCTCCTGCTAAAGATATTTAATATCAAGTGGGGGAAATTTTCTGTTTTGATGTTTGCTCAAAGGTAAATTTCCTTTTCTGACTGCATGCATTAGAGAAATCAGATGTCAGATAGAATCTCAGACCTCATAGTTCTATTGGGTGCATCTCTTCCTTATACAGAATTTTGATTTGAAAGGTAATGCACACTTTTTAAAACTTATTGAACAAAATTAGTTCTGCTGCTTTGAATTTGGAAGTAAAAACAGCCTCCTCCCTAGTGTCCATGCTTGTCATTGGATGAGCTTCAATTTCATACCTAGATCTTAGGATTTATAAGAGAGAAAGGGACTTTGTTAGTATAATAGAATTAATCTGGGAGATGGAGAAAGATGTGTAAATCCATAATGGAGATCTGAGGCATTTCAAGGTTTCTCTTAAAGAAAAGTTGAGACTTCCTTGAAGCAAGATTGGAAAATTGGGGCATGATTCATGGAACTGCTTTTATATAGAATTGAAGTTTGATCTGCAAAGGATTACAAATATATACAATTAAATTTGAAAGTACTATAGTAGTATATTCAGTTATTTTGAAGTCAAATTTAATTTTTACCCTCTTAACTGCTATTTCTGCCTTGGGTCTCTTTTCAGAGGAATTTCTGAAGACAGTCAAGTGCAGTGTGATTTATGAGGCAGTGAAGGCCAAGTACTTTGCAGTGACGAGAACCTACTTACTTTGGGGAAATCGATGGAGCACATCAGTCTGCAGCACACTTCCTGCCTTAATGGTCCTAAGCTCGATCAATATTTGAAATTTAACTTCACCATCAGTCTGTGGGAAGTGTGTGCTTTGCAGCCTTCCTTCTATCAACCTCAAATATATGGCCAGACCTATTATAGATGGAGCTAGTTACACTTTCCTGTTTGGTTTTGGAACTACTTTAAGCCTTGTTCACTGGCACATTTTAAGGATGTAAAATGTGTTGTGCTTTGGGCCAAGTAACGATTTAATCTTGACGTCACCTGGACTGGGGTCAGGATGTTGGACAGATCTATAGTATGGTTGTTTATCATTTCTTCTTCCTAAAATATTTTTCCATTGAGAGACATTTCAATAGATTCTCCAGAATCTTGTAGAGTATTCTGATATTGATTATGGCTTTCTTTTTTTTTTTTAAGACTTTATTTTTTTATTAAACCCGGGGGTGCTCCCCCCCCCCCAGCCCTTTTAATTTTAATTTTAATTTTAATTTTAATTTATTTATTTAGTTGGTTGTGCTGGAGATTGAACCCAGGTCCTTGGGCTTACTAGGCAAGTGCTCTTTCACTGAGCTGCATCCCCACCCTTTTATTTTTTATTTTTGGTACTGGGGATTGAACCCAGAGGCACTTTGTCACTGAGTCACATCCCCAGCCCTTTTTATGTTTTATTTTGAGACAGGGTCTCACTAAGTGCTTAGGGTTTACTAAGTTGCTGAGGCTGGCCTTGAACTTGTAATTCTCTTGCCTCAGCCTCATGAATTGCTGGGATTATAGTCATGCACCACTGCACCTGGCTCCTAGCCCTTTTAAAAAATTATTATTATTATTATTATTATTTTGGTACTGGAAATTGAACCCAGGGGCACTCGACCACTGAGCCACATCCCCAGCCCTATTTGTATTGTATTAGAGACAGGGTCTCACTGAGTTGCTTACGGCTGAGTTGCTTACGGCCTCACTAAGTTGCTGAGGCTGGCTTTGAACTCTCAATCCTCCTGCCTCAGCCTCCCAAGTGCTGGGATTACAGGCTGCGCCACCGCGGCCATCTGTTATTATTTTTAATACCTTTATTTATTTTATGTGGTGCTGAGGATCAAACCCAGTGCCTCACACATGTCAGAGGAGTGCTCTACCATTGAGCCACAACTCCAGCCCCACAGCCCTTCATTTTTTATTTTGAATAAAATAAATTAGGTTGCTGAGGTTGGCCTCAAACTTTCAATCCTCCTGCTTCAACTTCCCAAGTTGCAGGAATTGCAGGCATGCACCATTGTGCCCAGCAAAAATCTTATTTTTTCAGTCATTTTATGTTCACAGAAAATTTGAGGGGTAGGTGTAGAAATAGCCCAGAATATCTCATATGTTCCTTGCCTCTACACATCCATAGCCTTCCCCATTAGCAACATTTCCCACCAGAAGGATGTTTGTTACAATTGATGAATCAGCATTTACTTACACGAATCAGCATTTACTTACACATCATTATTATACAAAGTTCACATTTATATTAGGATACACTGTTGGTTTTATATATTACATGAATTTGAACAATTGCATAATGACATATATCTACCATTATGATATATAGATTGTTTTCATTGCCCTAAAACGTGGCTTTTTTCCCCACAGATTCTCCAGCCATGGCACAGGTAGAGAAGCGGGGAGGTTTGCTCAGGAAAACTTCAGCCTCCAAAAAACCACTAAAGGAAAAGGTGGTGCTGATGTATGATGAGATCTTTATGGTAAGTCCTAGAGCCCTGTCATAGCCCAACTTCTTAGTTTCTTAGTTCAATGAGAAACAACCTTACATCTGCCTGCCACCTTCAAGTTCCTTAAGGAGGTGGGGAGAGAAAGTGGGGGGGATAGGAAGGAAGGAGCAAACCCAAGGACAAGGGCAAGCAAGCTCTCATAGTTGGGATTATGTTGCAGTACTGGGGATTGAGCCAGGGGATACTCTACCACTGAGCTACATCCCCAGTCCTTTTTATTTTTTATTTTGAGACAGGGTCTTGCTAAGGTGCCCAGTCTGGCCTTGAACTTGCCATCCTCCTGCCTCAGCCTCCCAAGTCACTAGGATTACAGGTGTGCATCACTACACCTGATTCTTTTTCTTATTTTACCCACTAACCAGAAATTTCTGACTTCTAGAATTTCTGTTTGAAAATTATTGCTAACAAATTTTGGGTTTTAGCACCATAGTTTTGCTAACCTTTGGACCAATCTGAATTAAGGAAAGAGCACATTAAAATCTCCAACACTAGGTTCAATCCTCAGTGTTGAAAAAAAAAGTTAAAATCTCTGTATAGAGGACTAAATGTGTGTTGTAGGGCAAATAGAAACAGTCAAAACAGGTTGATGTGAAAAACAGTGCAATATTACTTAGATCACCTGGGTTCTGACTCTTATAGTTCTGTTAGTCACTTAACTTTGTGGACTCTCTTTCCTGAAAGGAGGACAAATGATAACAAATCTTTCCTGTCTCACTGGCTACTTGTATTTTATTTGTGAATGAGTTTGAAAACCACCATACAAATACAGGGGGACATCTTGTAATGTTACTGACTTATTCTTATTTTTAGGTTCACTTCTTACTAGAAGATAACTATTTGAAGGAAAGTTTTTTTTCTTTTTCCTTCAGGGTATTTCTGTGCACAATGCTTTCTATTAGGAAAAAAAACCTTAAAAATAAAATGTTCTTTTTCCTATGATAGCAGTTAGGATAAGTAATATTTTCAAAGTTAATTTTTGAAAGTTAAGGTTGACTATGTGTAGCATTCTTAATTTCTTTGCTGTTAGCTGGGAAAGTTGAACTCGCTTATCTTCTGGTTTCAGACAGAGGACCCCAGTAAGTGTAGTCCTCGGTTTTGGGAAGAGCTCTTCCTCATGAAGGTAAGACTTGATAGCCTCTGTTGGTTTTCCTGGTAACTAAGATGGCTATATTATATGTTCTAGGTGCTACATTAAAAATGTGCTCATGCTCTTATTGTTTCATTGGCAGGTGAATTTAGAGTACTTAGAGGGCAAGCTGGAATCTCTTGATGGTGAGGAGTTAATGAAGATCAAGGACAATATTAATTGCTTATTTCAACATTGCATCCAGGCTCTGGGAGAGGAACATCCAATTCGAGTTGTCAATGCATTGCAGGTACAAGGCTGGGAGACTGGGGAGGTCTTGTTTATCTGAGAAAGGAATTATAACTCCTTTATTGGAACCTGAGGAGCCTAGAATTATCTTTAGGAATGAACCCCCCACCCCCCTGAACTGACCAGCTACTGGGGATTGAACCTAGGGACAGTTCACTCACTGACCTAGTCCCAAACCCTTTGTATTTTTTATGTGTGACAGATCTTGCTAAATTGCCAAGGCTGTTAAAACTTGGAATCCTCTTGCTTCAGCCTTCAAAGTAGCTAAGATTACAGGCATGTGCCCTGTACCTGTCTCAATAGCTACTTATTGAACAGTTGCCGTGTGTCAAGCATTGGGCAGAGTGCTGTGCTGGGGATGCACTTGGCTTCTTTTTTTTGGTACCAGGGATTAAACCCAGGGGCCCTTAACCACTGAGCCACATCCCCAGTCCTTTTTAATTTACTTTTTATTTAGAGATGGGGTCTCACTCAGTTGCTTAGGGCCTCGCACTAAGTTGCTAAAGCTGACTTTGAACTTGCGATCCTCCTGCTTCAGCCTCCTGAGGCTGCTGGGATTATAAGCATGTGCCACTGTGCCTGGCAATACACTTTCCTACTTCTTCTTTTTTCTTTTTAATTTTTTTTTTTTCAGTTGTAGATGGATACAATACCTTTTTTTAATTTTTTATTTATTTTATTTTTTTTTTGAACCAGGGATTGAACTCAGGGACACTCGGCCACTGAGCCACATCCCCAGCCCTATTTTGTATTTTATTGAGACAGGGTCTCACTGAGTTGCTAAGGGCCTCGCTAAGTTGCTGAGGCTGGCTTTGAACTCTTGATCCTCCTGACTCAGCCTCCCAAGTTGCTTGGATTACAGGCATGTGCCACCACACCTGGCTCCTTTTTTTTTATTTTTTAAAAGTATTTTTATTAGTTGTTGATGAATCTTTATTTGTGTGCAGTGCTGAAAATTGAACCCAGTGCCTCACACGTGCTAGGCAAGTGCTCTACCACTGAGCCACAATCCCAGCCCAATACCTTTATTTTATTCATTTATTTTTATGTGGTGCTGAGGATGGAACCCAGTACCCCACACATGCTAGGCAGCTCTCTACCACTGAGCCACAACCCCAGTGCACATTGTCTTCTTGAAAGCAGAGATTTTGACACTTTCATTCAATACTTGGTTTCTAGTACATATAACAATGTTCAGCACATAGTTGGTACTCTAGAAATAAATTTTTACTGAATGAATGGAGGACAAAGTTTCTAAAGTTTGTAGTCTGTTAAGGTTCAGTATACCCTAGATTTGGAGGATGTATTTAGGGCAGTAATTGACAAGTTTAGAATGTGAAGAATTCATGATATAAGAAAGGATTTTGTTGGAATTTTTGGTAGACTGGGTTTAAGTTTCTAATTTACTAGTTTGGCAAATCTTTTTGTGAGCCCCAGTTTTGTCGTCTGTAGAATGGATAGAATAATTACCTTTTGAGTTGATGCCCCAGAAAAAATGACCTATGTTTATTCTAGAGCTTTATTAACCTTTGGTACAGTGTATTTCATATTTTGAGTTGTGGAGTATGGGCTCAACGAAAGTTGAAATGAAAGTTGGAATTTTAGTAATTACAGTGATACATTGTGAGGGTGTGAATTGTAAACTCTATTTTGGTGGAAATAAGTTGATTTTAAGCTACTTGGTGACCCCCAAAAGTCCCAGGCACAACTCCTCTTCTTCTCTTTCTTCTCCTCCTCCTTCTCTTTCTCTTCTTTCTCCTTTCCTCCCTCTCTACACCCCCTCACCCAATTTTCTCCCCCTCACCCCATTTTCTCCCCCTCCCTCCCTCTCTCTCTCCCTCCCTCCCTCCCTCCCTTCCTTCCTTCCTTCCTTCCTTCCTTCCTTCCTTCCTTCCTTCTTTCTTTCTTTCGTTCTTTTTTTGTTTTTTTTTTTTTGTTTTCTTTTTGTTACTGGGGTTTGAACCAGGGGTGTTTTACCACTGGACTGCATCCCTAGCCCGTTTTTATTTGATTTTTGAGACAGTCTTGCTAAGTTAGTAAGGCTGGCCTCTAACTTGTGATCCTTTTGCTTCAGTTTCCTGAATTGCTGGGATTATAGATGCATGCTATTGTGCCCATCTGCAGTGCAGTTTTTAAAAAGAGAATGACCCCAAAACAAGGAGGCAAAAAAGAACATGACAACAGTCTCAGTTACTGTTCCTCTTTTAATTTCTGGATTTTTCTTGGTAAGATTCAGACTGTATTTTGGAGCTTAGAGTAACAGAGAAGTTAGCTATGTAAGAAGGTGGTTCTGAGGTTAAAATGTACGTCTACAGATTAGTGCCCTTCTAGTTTTGAGATTTCCTCTCTAGAAAGAATTTTTTTCTTTTACCTCTGCAGACGTTGTGTGCACTTATTCGAGGAGTCCATCAAAAGAATAAGTCTACCTCTGGATTTGATATTATCAACATGCTGATGGGCTTTGACAAGGCAGAGCTGTGCATGAAGGTGAGACAAGCTGCCGATGTGCCTATGAATGACTGCTTCTGACAGCTGTTCATTCATGCCATCTGCAGAAGGATGTATTAAAAGATTTGGATTCTCATAGCTATGTATGATTAAATTTGGCCTTGGACTAGGATATTTTTATTTAATAGATTTTGTTTATCTGAGTCAAGAAAAGACTTAAATTTAAATTTGAATTAAGGCATCCTTTTTCTACAGGATATAAACTGAACAGTTGATTATTGTATCATGTATTTATATAAACATTTATGAATTTAAATAAAAATATAACAAATGAATATATAAGGGTAACTTTAATTTAATTTTTTTTGCCATGCTGGAGATCAAACCTAGGGTATTGGCACATACTAGGCAAGCACTCTACCACTGTTTTAGAACCCCAGCCCTTGTCAGGTTTTTTTCTTTTTCTTTTGGAGATGCTGTCTTATCATGTTGCCTAGGCTCCTCTTAAACTCATGGGCTCAAGTGATCCATCTCGTCTGGGACGATAGGCATACACCACCATGCCTGGCTCAGAATTTTTTTATCTACTGTTTGGCACTATCTTCTTTTTTTTTTTTTTTGGTGCTGGGGATTGAACCCAGGGGCACTCGGCCCACATCCCCAGCCCTATTTTGTATTTTATTTAGAGACAGGGTCTCACTGAGTTGCTTAGGGCCACGCTAAGTTGCTGAGGCTGTCTTTGAACTCGTGATCCTCCTGCCTCAGCCTCCCAAGTGCTGGGATTATAGGTGTGCGCCACCATGCCCGGCTTGGCACTATCTTCTTTTAATGATAGCTTCTCCTTCTTTTTTATAACTTTATTTATTTTCTCATGTGGTACTGAGGATTGAACCCTGTGCCTCACACACATTAGGCAAGCACTTTTTCCCTGAGCCACAACCCTATCCCCTAATGATAGCTTCTTGATTCATAGTTCTTACAATTTGCCCTTTTAAAGTATATAATCTAGTGGGTTTTAGTATATTCACAGAAGTGAACAACTGTCTCCACTATAAATTTCAGAACCCATTTTCATTACCTTTGGGAAAAAAAAAGTATACTCCAGTTATTCCTTATTATTTCTTCTTCCCAGCCACTGAAAACCACTAGTTTGCCTTTTTTTTGATACCAGGGATTGAACCCAGGAGCGGGGATTGAACCCACTGAGCCCCAGCCCTTTTTATATTTTATCTTAGAAATAAGGTCTTGCTAAGTTTCTCAGGTCCTTGCTAAGTTGCTGAGGTTGGCTTTGAACTTGTGATCCTCTTGCCTTAGCTTCCTGAGCCTCTGGGATTTACAGGCATGTGCCACCCTGCCTGGTCATTACTTCGCTTTATGTTTCTATGTGTTCATTTATTCTGGACACCTCATAAATGGAATAATAATCATATGTGTCTTTGTTTATTTTTTGGGGAGGTTCTGGGGATTGAACTCAGAGTTGGTCTATCAATGAGTTACATCCTCAGTCATTTTTATTTTTTGTTTTGAGACAGAATCTTGCTAAGTTGCCCAGGCTGGCCTAGAATTTGCATTCCTCCTGCCTCAGCCTCTTGAGTTGCTGGGATTATAGGCATGTGCCAATGTGCCCATTACCATGTTTTTTTTTTTTTTTTTTTCTTGGTGGTGGGGATGGAACCCAGGGATACTTAACCACTGAGCCACATCTTTTTATTTTGAGACAGGGTCTCAGTAAGTTGCTTAGGGCCTCGCTAAGTTGCTGAGGCTGACTTTGAACTTGAGATTCTCCTGCCTCAGCTTCTGAGCCACTGGAATTATAGGCATGTGCCACCATGCCTGGCTCAGCACCATGTCCATCCTTGTTATAGGATGTAGTAGTACTTTATTCCTTTTTTGTTGTAAATAATACTCCATTGGGGGCTGGGGATATAACTCAGCTGGTAGAGAGCTTGCCTTGCAAGCACAAGGCCCTGGGTTCTAATCCCCAGCAGCAACAACAACAACAAGAGCAATGACAGCAAAAACAACTCCATTGAGTGGATATACCGTATTCTGTTTATCCATTCCTCATTTGAGAGACATTTGGGTTGTTTGAACATTTTGGCTACTATGAATATTGCTGTTCTGAACCTATGTGTATAAGTGTTTGTATGGATGTATGCTTTCAGTTCTCTTGAGTATCTTGGAGTATAATTGCTGGGTCCTATATGATAACTGTATTTGAGGAACTGCCAAACCATTGTTTTCTTTTCTTTTCTTTTTTGTTACTGGGGTTGAACCCACGAGTGCTTAATCCCTGAACAACAGTCCAAGCCCTTTTTATTTTTAATTTTGAGGTAGGGTCTTGCTAAGTTGCTTAGGACCTTGCTAAGTTGCTGAGATTGGCCTCAAATTTGTGATTCTCCTGCTTCAGCCTCCTGAATCTCTGGGATTTCAGGCATGTGCCACCATGCCCGGCCCAAATCATTTTTGCTTTAGTAATTGTTCCATTTTATAGTTTCACCAGCAATATATGGTAGTTTCAGTTTCTCCATATTAACAATTTTTTTGGGGGGTGTGATACTGGGGATTGAACTCAGGGGCCTTTGACCATTGAGCCTTGTCCCCAGCCTTATTTTATGTTTTATTTAGAGACAGGGTCTCAGGGCTAGGATTGTGGCTCAGTGGTAGAGCACTTGCCTAGAATGTCTGGGGTACTGGGTGTGATTCTGAGCACTGCATACAAATAAACAAACAAATAAAGGTTCATCAACAACTAATAAAAATATTTTTAAAAAAAGAGACAGGATTTCACTGAGTGCTTAGCACCTGTCCCACACCAGGCTTAACAATTGTTTTTGTCTTTTTTTTTTTTTTTTATTTTGGAGAAATGTCTATTAAAATCTTTCCCATTTTCTAGATTAGGTTGTCTTTTTATTATTGAGTTGTAAGAGTTGTTTGCATATTCTGGATATATTAGTCCCTTATTAGATATATGATTTACAGTATTTGATAGTTCCTCTCCTGTCACTTATGAAATTTAAATTAAGAAATTCCTCCCTACCCCTAGTACTAGGGATTGAATCCAGGAGCACGCTATCACTGAACTATACCCCCAGTCCTTTTGTTTTTTATTTTGTGACAAGATCTCTCTAAGTTGCTGAAGTTGACCTCAAACTTGGCAATTCCCTGCCTCAGTCTCCCCAGGAGCTGGGATTATAAGTATATGCCACTAGACTGGGCTTAAATTAAGAAATCTTTTTTCCAAAGAATCCTTATAATGGTGAGGTTATAAGAAATTATGTGTAGGGGGTTGGGGATATAGCTCAGTTTGTAGAGGGATATAGCTCAGTTTGTAGAGTGCTTGCCTGTCAAGCACAAGGCCCTGGGTTCAAGCCCCCTCGCCTCAAAAAAAAAGAAAAAAAGAAAGAAATTATGTATATATAATTGTGAATATACAAAGATTTAGTGCCAAGTGTCGGTTTAAAATTCTGGACAATTACAGTTTATATATATGTCATGGTAAAATCTCAGATCCTTTCTTTATACTTAAAGCTTTTTTTTTTCCCCCAGTACTAAGATTGAACCCAGGGTGCTTGTACACTAAGCTCCATCCCTAGTACTTTTTTTAGAAAATATTTTGTTTTAGTTGTAGGTGAACACAATACCTTTATTTTATTTTTTCGTGGTGCCGAGGATCAGATCCAGGGTCTTACGCATGCTCGGCGTGTGCTGTACTACTGAGCCACAGTCCTAGTCCCTCACTGGTACTTCTAATTTTTTATTTTGAGGCAGGCTCTCACTAAGTTGTTAGGTTGACCTTGAATTTGTAATCTTTTTGTCTCAGCCTCTTGAATTGTTGGAATTGCAGGCATGTATCACTGTGCCCAGTTCTCATTGTAATTATTGCCTATATGCTTTTGACACTAAGACTCTCTCTTCAGCCGGGCGCGGTGGCACACGTCTGTAATCCAAGCGACTTGGGAGGCTGAGTCAGGAGGATCGTGAGTTCAAAGCCAGCCTCAGCAACTTAGCCAGCCTCAGCAACTTAGCGAGGCCCTAAGCAACTCAGTGAGACCCTGTCTCTAATAAAATACAAAATAGGGCTGGGGATGTGGCTCAGTGGCCGACTGTCCCTGAGTTCAAGCCCTGGTTCCAAAAAAAAAAAAAAGACTCTCTCTTTAGGCTTAGCATTCCTCTTTTGTAAGCACTTGCTGGATATTCTCTCTCACATATCCCATAACTACCTCTTGTTTGACATTTCCAAAATGAATCTTATTGTTTCTCCTGTATCTCTTCTTCCTTATTTTCTTTCCAAGTGGGCACCTGTCTTCTCAGTCCCCAATCCAAAAAGAGTCATCCTTGACTTTTTCCTTTCCCTCATCTTTTTCTCCAGATGATCACTACAGCTAGTTTTACCTCAGCAGATATTTCTCATATCTGCCTTTTCTTCCCCTACTGTCACTGATCTTTTGTATGTACCTGAGCTGTTATAGTGATGCCTTTTTTTATTCTTTTTTTTTTTTTTTAACTAAGGATTGAACCCAGAGTTGCTTTGCCACTGAGCCACATCCCCAGCCCTTTTTATTTTTTATTTTGAGATAAGGTCTCACTAAATTACTAAGGGCTTCCTAATTTGCTGAGGCTGGCCTTAAACTTGTAATTCACCTGCTCAGCCTCCTGAATTGCAGGGATTACATGCATGTGCCACTGTGCCTACCTTATTCATTCTTTTTTTAAAATTTTGATTCAGTGTACACAAATGGGGTACAACTTTTGTTTCTCTGGTTGTACACGAAGTAGAGTCACACTGTTTGCATAATCATACATGTGCATGGGGTAGTGATTCTTTTGACAGACTTTTTTTTTTCTTTTTTTTTTTTGGTGCTGAGGATTGAACCCAGGAGCACTCGACCACTGAGTCACATCCCCAGCCCTATTTTCTATTTTATTTAGAGACAGGGTCTCACTGAGTTGCTTAGGGCCTTGCTAAGTTGCTGAGGCTGGCTTTGAACTCGCAATCCTCCTGCCTCAGCCTCCCAAGTGCTGGGATTACAGGTGGGCACCACCACACCTGGAATAGTGATGTATCTTATACTCAGATCTTTTCTGTTTAAAATCCTCCACTAGTTTTCTGTTACTAATAGGATAAAGACGACTCCCTAGTTAGCCTCATAAAACTTTCATACCTGTACCATATTTGTTTCTTCTTCTTCTTCTTCTTCTTCTTCTTCTTCTTCTTCTTCTTCTTTCTTTCTTTCTTTCTTTCTTTCTTTCTTTCTTTCTTCCTTTTTTTTTTTTTTTTTTTTTGCAGTGCTGGGAAGTGAATCCAGGGCCTTATGCTTGCAAGGCAAGCACACTGCCAGCGGAGCTATATCCCCGCCCCCCATATTTATTTCTCTAGTCTTATCTCTTACCTCTGTTCCTCACTCTTTATACTGCCCTGAGAACAAACTACCCATGCCCAGGGCGACCATTTCTTTCTTCAGGCGTCTTTGATCATGCTAATGGCTGTCTGGAATCCCGTTCCTCTTCAAGTTTTAATTAATTCCTACTGATTTTGCAAAATCAGACTTACGCCTGAGGTGTCCTGGAAGAAATGATTTTTTTTTTTTTGACTGGGAATTGAACCCAGGTGCGCTTAACTCTGAGCCACATCCCCAGCTCATTTTTACATTTTATTTGAGACACGATTTCACTAACTTGCTTAGGGCCTTGCTAAATTGCTGAGGCTGGCTTTGAACTAACAATCCTCCTGCCTTAACCTCCCAAGTCATTGGGATTATAGGTGTGCATCACTGCACCCAACTGTAATAGGTGACTTTTGAGCTAACACTCTTCTTCCATGTATATTTTTGTCAGGTTAACATTGAATTGATACTGATATTGTTTGCATATTTTTCTCTCCTATTATTAGACTAAAAGCACCTTGAGAGCAAGGGTCACTGGTTATTTTTTCTTACATTCTTTGAAAGCATATTATCACAATAGATGTTCACACATTTATTGAATTGAAATGAAGCAGCTAATTTTAAACCTTTCTTATTCTCTATTCATTTTTCTCCTTTAGTTGACATAGAGTATTTCCTTTCTTCCTTCTGTACTAGAATGTAAAAGTTTCATCTTTTTTTTTTTTTTTTGTACTGGGGATTGAATGCAGGGATGCTTAACCACTGAGCCATATCCCAGTCCTTTTTAATATTTTATTTATAGATAGGGTCTTGCTTAGTTGCTTAGGGCCTCATTAAGTTGCTGAGGCTGGCTTTGAACTCGCAATCCTCCTGCCTCAGCCTCTGGAACCAATGGGATTACAGATGTGTACCACCACACCTGGCAAGTTTCATCTTTTGATTATTTTGAGTCTAAAAGCTGGTATTTAGTGCAAGGAATAAACTCCATGACATTGTCAAGGGGAGTTGACCAGCATGGATACATACTGTCTTTGTTAGTGCTTTTGGCCTGTGATGGCCAATAGTGATATTGTTCCTTTGTCATTTCGGTATACTTATATCAAGTAATGATTTGTTTATCAAGCAATGAAATTTATATACAGTTATTTAATCATTAGGTTTCATTTTTTTCAACTCACTCCATTCTAATCTGAAGATTTAAATGTGGATGACAGGCTGCAAACATTCATTTTGTAGAAGAGTAAATTCGTCATTGTTTAGTGGAATTGTTCTCAAGTGGAATTTATTTCCCCCAAAACAGCTAGACTTTGAAGTTTTCTTTTTCTTTGATTTTGCAAGGTCTAGGCCTAGGGGAATGATTTGGTTGCTTCATGGTGCATTATTCACATTACTCTGTGTAACATAACCCAGAGTTGGGCAAAGGTAGGACATAGGTATTAATCGGTCTGGCTTAATATTTAATGGTTCTCTTTCTCAGAACTTGATGGAGAGTTTGGATTCATTGCTTTGTGCAGAAGGTTCTGAAAGTCTGAAGAGTTTATGTCTGAAACTACTTCTTTGCTTAGTGACTGTAAGTAATACATTTATGTGTTTGTCAAAGGTGTTAGCTGACAGCAGAAGCAAGCTTATTTGAATACTTGAGCCCAAAATTAGAAGTAAGAAGACAAAAAAAATTCTCTACTGGGGTATTGCATCACTTCCTTGTGTTTGAATGTATAGAAGGTAATTAGTTGCCTGGACTTTTGCTTCCTGGAGGTTACTCTTTGGGACCAACTGCTGGAATTTTTAGCCTGCAGATGATGTGATACTTATCATTTTAGAAGGACCATTCTAGGAGAAATACCATTTTCTAAATCTAGATTCAGATGTGTCCTTCTCATCAGGTCTCATTTGGAAATGACTCTTGTGGTTCTGAATATTTTTATTTGTTCTGGCTTTATTTTATAACTGGAAGCTTGCTTCTACTTCTTAGTGGAAGGAGGATGGGATGTTGTTCATTGACTTCAGGTGCTTCCCTTTTTCTGCCATCTCTTGGAGACTGTTGGATTTATGAACTTCTTCTTGTGTATTTGAGGAATGAAACCCAGGAAACTATTAAGCAAATGCTTGTGAGGGTATGAGAGAAACAATAAGTTCAGTTTAGGAAGTTTTAATTTACTAATTTCCTACCTTCATAGTGACTGCCTATTCAGGCTGTAGTAGCTTTGGGGTGCTTGTGCTTGTGAAAAGTCTACTAAGTATCTAGTAGAGTGTTTCAACATTTCCTTTTCACTTAGACATTAGGGTAGGAGATATGCATGAGATATTAAGTGCCTTAAAACAGATTTAAAAAGTTTTTTATTCTATTCAGGTGACAGACAACATCAGCCAGAACACTATCCTGGAGTATGTAATGATAAACAGCATATTTGAAGCAATTTTGCAGGTAGGTTAATTTCTTTGTCATCTCTTTGTCTTTTGGCCTGTCTACTCAGGAGCCAGGAGTTAGCACTCAGGATTTACTTATTTATTTATTTTTTTATTTTTATTTTTTTTTTTATTTACTTATTGATTCATTGAACACAAATGGAGTACAGCTATTGTTTCACTGGTTGTACACAAAGTAGAGTCACACCATCTGTGCATTCATGCATGTACACAGGGCAATGGTATCTGTCACACATTCTGTTATTAATTTTACCCCCCCCCCGCCCCCCCCCCCCCCTTCGGATTTATTTATTTCTTGTTCCTTTTTTTCTTTTCTTTTTTTTTTTTTTTGTACGAAATGGGGTACAACTTTTCATTTCTATGGTTGTACACAATGTAGATTGACACCATTCATGTAATCATACATATACATTGGGTTATACTGTCTCAATGTACTATTTTTCCTTTCCCCACCCACTCCTGCCCCATTTTCCTCTACACTATCCAAAGTTCCTCCATTCTTCTCTTGTCCCCACCCCGTGCACCCCTCCCTCCACGTTATGTATCATCATCTACTTATCAGAGAAAACATTCGACCTTTGGTTTTTTGGGCTTGGCTTATTTCACTTAGCATGATGTTCTCTGACTTCATCCATTTACCAGCATATACCATAATTTTATTCTTCTTTTATTTCTGGTTCTTGTTATAGATACTTTCCCATCCCCCAAGTCGTAGAGAGCATGGGTATGATGCAGTTGTCCTCTTGGCTTTGCTGGTAAACTACAGAAAGTATGAGGTAAGGGGGCCCCTTGAAGGGCAGTTGTTCTTTTTTTTTTTTTTTTGTACTGGGGATTGAACCCAGGGGCACTCCACCAATGAGCCACATCCACAGCCCTATTTTGTATTTTATTTAGAGACAGGGTCTCACTGAGGTGCTTAGGGCCTCGCTAAGTTGCTGAGGCTGGCTTTGAACTCATGATTCTCCTGCCTTAGCCTCCCAAGTGCTGGGATTACATGCATACACCACTGTGCCCGGCTGGCAGTTGTTCTTTTTATAATCTTCCTACACGTGGCCCCTCTTAATGTGAAAGATGTGTTCTTGGTAAATAGTGCAAGGATTAATTTTGATAAACCAAATTCTTAAAATGCAATAATTACATGCATGTGACAGAGAATATAGTTGTTTAAAGGAATCCTATAGTATAACCATTGAACCACATCCCCAACCCTTTTTATATTTTATTTAGAGTCAGGGTCTCACTGAGTTGCTTAGGGCCTAGCTAAGTTGCGGAGACTGACATTGAACTCGTGATCCTCCTGCCTCAGCCTCTGAGCTGCTGGGATTACAGGTGTACATCACCATGCCCAGCTCTCTGTAGTACAATTTCTAATAAAATCTCTGTCTTTTTTTTTGGAACCAGGGATTGAACTCAGGGACACTTGGCCACTGAGCCACATCCCCAGCTCTATTTTGTATTTTTATTTAGAGACAGGGTCTCACTGAGTTGCTTAGGGCCTCGCTAAGTTGCTGAGGCTGGCTTTGAACTCACGATCCTCCTGCCTCAGCCTCCTGAGTGGCTTGGATTACAGGCATGTGCCACCACACCCGGCTTCTAATAAAATCTCTCTTAATGTAGTGGTTTCTAAATGCAGCTTATTAGAGTGACTTAGGAATTTGTTAAAAAGAAAAAAGTTTTGGATTTTACTCTAGATACACCACACTGATAACAGAATTTCGTGGGAGGAGGGCTGTGAATCTGTTTTTTTTTTTAAGTGGTTCTGGGATTGAACCCAGGGCCTTGTGCTTATGAAGCAAGCACTCTACGAACTAAGCTATATCCCCAGTCCTGGCTGTGAATCTTTTTATAAACATTATTATTATTTTAGAAATCCCCAGTTGAGTGTGATGATTAGTCAGGATTGGGAACCACTGACCTAGTGCATTTGGTTTGAAAGATTCTTATTTTTATTATCATATTTCCTTAATAAAATTTATGTAAATTTTATGGTGGTTTGGAAACTCTGAATTTAATGAAAAAGTAGAAGGCAGGGCCTTATCTATATCAATTCTGGAGTTGTCTTTGCCCCTGAATTAATTAATCAAGGTAAAGATTTTAGATTTTTGAAATGAAGCCAGATCCCAGAGATTAATGTGTGGGTTACTGTATGTACTTGTTTCTTCTCAGAAGGCAGAATACACACAAAAGGAAGGAGGGTACTCAGGGAAGACCAGGTGCTTCACTGGGGTTTCCTTTTAAGGAGGAGGAATTTATTTATTTATTATTTAAAGTACTTTATTTTTCATAAAGTCCTAGACACTAGGAGTACTTTTCTAAACCCAGAAATCAGGCACCACATTGAGGCAAGCTGACTTTCTCCCCTTAATAAATAGCAGCAACATTATGAGAAGTGGACCAATTGGAGAGAAGATTTTCTTTTCTGAGATTCTGGCTCTTAGTGATTTTTTTTTTTTGGCAGGGGGTACCTGGTATTGAATTCCAGGGCACTGGAATTCAATTGACTACTGAGCCTCAGTTCTATTTTTTATTTTATTTAGAGACAGGTTCTTACTAAGTTGCTTAGTGCCTCACTTTTGCTGAGGTTGGCTTTGACTTGTGATCCTCCTGCCTCGGCCTCCCAAGCCACTGGGATTATATGTGTGTGCCACCACACTTAGTAATTTTTGATACCATTCCTAGTTAGACTTTATTTGGACAGGTTGAAAGTGATGAGTAACACAACATCTAGAGTTTATTCTTTTTTTTTTTTGGTACTGGGGATTGAACCCAGGGGCACTCGACCACTGAGCCACATCCCCAGCCCTATTTTGTGTTTTATTTAGAGTCAGGGTCTCACTGAGTTGCTTAGGGCCTCACTAAGTTGCTGAGGCTGGCTTTGAACTCTTGATCCTCCTGCCTCAGCCTCCCAGGTGCTGGGATTACAGGCATGTGCCACCACACCCGGCTGGAGCTTATTCTTATAAGGATATGGAGGAAGGAACGGAGGCAGTAAGAAGGAAATAATTAAAGAGGAACTGGAATATGGAAAAATGTTAATGTGTTATAAATCCTAGGAATTGTTCATTTTCATTATCTTGGAGGAACTGATGAATGGGGCATAGAACTACTAGTAAATACATAATTTTATCACCAATACCTGTTTTATTGGTGATCTGAAGGGACTCTCATGGTAGCTGTTGTGATCTCTGTCATGTGAAAAAGCCTCTGGAGCCTTATTACAACAGCAAGAAAAATAGCTAAGGAAAAATGCTGAGGATAGTTAAAGAGAGTTGAGTTATATGTGACAAGAATGTGTCATCATGAGTAATGAATATTTTCAGAGCACTGTGGTGGGTGAAGGCTATTCTGAGGCAGTGGTTTGGCTTCTCTGACTGTAAACTGAACCCTGGCTTAATGCAGTAGCATCTGAAATGTCAGCCTGAAAAATTGGACCTGGCCAAGGACCTGGAGACATCACATTTCTGGAGTGAAGTATGGATCTTTGGTCTGTCAGAGCCCCCTGAAGAATTAATATGGTGGGCAGGGGCAAGCTGGTGGGCATAATTTATCTGGGCTTTGCAGCTTTTGATATAAGTCACTCAACAGAAACCATTAAAGACATCTGGTGACCGTGGAGCTGGAAGTTTTTGGACAGGAGCACGAGGAATTTCAGATGAACATAGCAAAACCAAAAACTGGTGAAATCTTATGCAAACGAGTAGTAGAGGGGATACTGGGGAGAATAGCATTTTAGCTACCACCAGAGTTGATTCCATGACCAGAAGAATAAGTTGTAACTTTTTTAGAAAGGTGTAGAGGTATCAGACAGTCTAGATACCCAACTGAGAACAGAGAAGGTAAATGAGGTATTGGACATAAAGAATAGAAGTAATAGAAAAGATGCCATGTGGTTAATGTATCATCTAAAGAGGTAGAGGTTAAAAAAAAAAAAAAAGGCCTAGGGAAGAATAATAAAAATAACATGTAATACTTAGGTCAAATAAAGGCAGGACCCCCATTAGAATGATTCTATGAAGGCTCACTAAGTTTGTAATTCTCTCTGGTGGGTAAAAAAGTACAGTGCCGGGCAAGTGATATAGCTCAGTTGGTAGAGTGCTTGCCTTGCAAGTGCAAGACTCTGGGTTCAATCCTCAGCACCACACACAAAGAGACAAAAAAAAAAAAAAAAAAAGGAGATTGCCTCTAGTTTTTTTTTTTTTTTAATATTTTTAGTCGTAGATGGACACAATACCTTTTTTTCATCCATTTATTTTTATGTGGTGCTGAGACTCGAACCCAGTGCCTTGCACGTGCTAGGCAAGTGCTCTACCACTGAGCCACAACCCCAGCCCCTTGCCTCTAGTTTTAAAAGTGACCAGCACAACAGGTTCAGTATTAAGGATAATCAGTGTCTAGGAGAATAGAAATTTTCACAGTATTAAGGTCTTGGCCTTCTAGGCTGGCCAAGTCATTTGAGATGAAGTGATGCAGATCCAGTTGCTATCCTGAGCATGGTATATCACAGAAATCACAAAATTGTTTGTTATGTCTACTTAGAAGTTGTTCCTTTTCTTTTTTCCCCCCTTTTCTCTTTTTCCTAAAGAACTTTTCTTTGAATGTTAATAATGTTAAAGGGGAAGAAATAACAGCTACTAATTATTAAGCTCTAACTATATCCCGGATATTATGCTAAGGATTTTACATGTCTTTACATGTCTTTTGCTAAAAGACTTGAATTAAAGGCTTTTAGCAATCTCAGGGAAGAAAATATCCCCATTTTACAGTTGAAGAAATTGAAGCTTAGGTTAATTAACGTGTTTAACTTGTCATAATTAATAAGAAGAGGAATTGGAACTCAGACCTTTCCTTTTAGCTACCTTGCCTTTTCCTCAGCTGCTGCTGAAGCATATGCTGGTCTTTTATCAGATGATCTTTATTGTTACCTAACACAATCTAATTTTGGGAAGCTGAGTGACTAGGGTATGGAAAATTTTTGCCAAGAAACAGTGGTCTCCTGGTCTGCTCGTTCTTGCCTTTTTTTTTTTTTTTTTTTTTTAAAAAGGTACTGGGATTGAACTCAGAGAAACTCTGTCACTGAGCTATTTTCCTGCGTTTTTTATTTTTTATTTTGAGACAGGGTCTTGCAAAGTTGTCCAGGCTGGCTTCAATTTGTGATTCTCTTGCCTCAGTCTCCTGATTTGTTAGGGTTATAGGCAAGGGCCACTGCCCCTGGCTGTGGTCTACTTTTATTTTTTTCCTTCCCTTCCCTCCCTCCTTTTTCTGTTTGTCTGTCTCCCTTTCACTGAGGGTTGAAACCAGAGGCCCTTTACCACTAAGCTATAGCCCCAATCCTTTTCATTTTTGTTTTGTTTTGTTTTGTTTTGCAGTGCTGGGGTTCAAACCCAGGGCCTTGTGCTTGCCAGGCAAGCACTCTCCTATTCATTTTTCATATTGAGATGATCTCACTAAGTTGCTTAGGGCCTTGCTCAGTTGCTGAGGCTGGTCTTGAATTTGTGATTGTCCTGCCTCAGCCTCCTAAATTGCTGGGATTATAGGCATGCATCATCGTGCCTGACTGGACTGCTCTTTCTAATATTGCTTTCATCCTGTTGGCATTTCTAGGTCAGCTGAGTGCAGACTTTTTTTTCCAAGGATCTGCATGCTTTGGATCTTGCCTAAAATTTGTTGTACCAGCAGGATTTGACTGTTGGTTTTAGGAAGATGTGTTAAGAGTCTTCCTACAGTCAAAACAACAAATGGAGTGGGTTCTACCTCCTTGAGTTGTTATATAAAATTTCACAAACATTTGAACTGTTAAGCAAAGCTCTGTTTCTCTGTTCCCAATTGACATGCAAAAGATACCTCAGAAACCTGATTAAATGAGACCTCTTGGGGGGATGGGTTAGCCTTTCAGTTGGGTTTTCAAGTTTCTTTATAATGAGTTTTCTTGTAACTATAAAAACTGCCAGTCTGAGAACTATTGTTACTTGCTTCCCTTGGGCTAGAGTTGGTGCTTGATCTGTATGAGGTCTTTCTTCACATCCTATGTCTGGGATATTTTCAAGGTGAGCAAGTCATTGGTTCCTGTAACACTTGTAGGAGATGTTCAGTTGTTTAGTAAGTTTAAATATATGTCCATTTCCATATGTTGCCCAGCTGAAATTGGGTCAGTAAAAACTCAAGAAATCTTCCAGTTCTATAAGTGATGAGACAGTCATTAAATCCCATTGTCCTAACCAGATTGTTGCTTGGGTAATTACATCCTTTTTTTCAATTCCCCTGCAGTGTTATTTGGGAATCAGATCTCCATAAATGGCCTCTCTAGCTGTTAAGCAGCTGCCACTTTCCACCCCCAAGGTGGCTTTGTTTTACGAGTGGGTGAATCAGTCCTCGTATATAGTTTGTGAAATGGTTAGGGAGCCTTTGGATTGAGAATGTAAGTTAGCAACTTATAAATACGTGCCTTATGGCAAGGAAACTTTTATGTCTCCTAAAAGACAGTATCCCTGAGGACTTGGGAGGGTAGGACAAAGTGAGTTTGTGTTTTTAGAAACAAGTAAGAGGGAACAGTGGGAGAAGTGGTAGACATAGGCTTGAGCTAATTCAGCCTAGAGGAAAATGTGGCTAGAACAGAACTGACCTGTGTGTATGTATGTGCATTCTTGCGCACTTGTGCACTTGATAAAGGCTCATATGTGCTGAGAAATTTTCTGGAAATGAGGGGACTCAGCAGTCAAGTTGGGTTGGGACTGGGTTTTGGTAATATCACTGTAGAATAAAAGGCCTTATAGAAGCACATTTTTTTGTTTGTTTGTTTGTTTTTTGTTTTTGTGGTACTGGGAGTGGAGCTCAGGGCGTCACTTATGCCAGGCAAGCACTCTCCCACTCACCACATCCTCAGCCCCCTGTTAACACTTTTTTAAATTGCTGATGGGCATTCTTTTTTTTTTTTTTTTGGAACCAGGGATTGAACTCAGGGACACTCGGCCACTGAGCCACATCCCCAGCCCTATTTTGTATTTTATTTAGAGACAGGGTCTCACTGAGTTGCTTAGGGCCTCGCTAAGTTGCTGAGGCTGGCTTTGAACTCTTGATCCTCCTGACTCAGCCTCCCAAGTCGCTTGGATTACAGGCGTGCGCCACCACGCCCGACCTGATGGGCATTCTTAACTAGGTCACACTCACCTTGACTCTCTTCTGTTGTTTACAGTCTGTGAATCCTTATATTGTGAAGCTGTCTATTGTGGATGACGAGGCCACACTCAATGTGAGTATCTGGATCCTGATATATTGTCTTACTTGAATTCAGTGGCCTTATTTTCAGTTGACATTTAGAACAAGAGAGCAGAGAGGTATTGTGTTGATTTCATCTGGCTCGAAAGAGGGAATTGGTATTTTTAGAGTCTTCTACCTTAGTGTCATAGAAGGAAGATTTGAGGGGACATTTTTGCTTGCTATTCATAGTTATTTTTATGTTGTAGTGTGCTGAGGTTGACTATCCCTCAGAGTCAATAAGTTATACATCCAGGAGTAAGAAAGCTTAAGTGAATGAATGGTGGGAGATTCCTTCTTGTGGAACAAGCTAGATGATACAAAGAGCCTGATTTGGTGAAGCTGAAACATGAAGGATGATATATATTTGCTGTATATGTTCTTGAAAGTGTGTGTAATAACAACTGATATCTGAATATGGAGAGAAAGAAGATGGCCAGGTGTCTGACTTTATTTCTTTTCTATCCTGTTCTTTTAATTTCTTCCAATTTCCCTTAAGAAAAAAATGTGCATGATTCATCCTTGCAACCTTAATAGAACTTTGTATTAGGCAGATTCTCAGGGAAAGTTGATAAGTTACTTTAACATTTATTGGATGCTTCTTTTCTTTTCATTGCTATTTTTTTGTGCCCTGAGTGAATGTCTCATCTGTATGCACCTTCATTTAGCATGGGATTCATTATCACTTTTATTTTGGCTGTTTTGAAGGTAAATTAGGGCTTTTTGTTTGAATATTCTAGCTTAGTCTTCTCTTTGGAAGTGAAAATGATCCCAGTGAAATTGTCAGTAATCTGAGTTGGTCTGTTTCAGCCCCTGTTACTTTATTTTAAATTGTATCTGGGAACATTAAGTAAGGTAATTAGATAAGAAAAATCTTTCCAAAGAATTTCTTTTTTTCCCTTTGCTTTGATAGTGCCTCTCAAAATTTCGATCATTACTGCCAACTTTTAGGCAGAACTTCTTGGGCATGGTCCATGGGGGTTTAATGTTCTTGGCTCAGTCATAACATTGCCACCAAACCACAAAGTTCACTCATTTATTTCATCTGTACTGTCTTTTCTCTTCCAGGGAATGGGACTTGTGATTGCTCAGGCTTTGTCTGAGTACAACAGGTGAGTTCATCTTTCCAGAAGGGAAAAGTCTAATTTTTATTTGAATTAGTTGTGTAGGGTACAGGTTTGTTAGAGTTCTTGGGTGATATTCCCTGGACCTATCCAAAAAGAGTATTCAGAGGTGTAAGATCAGTTTGCACCAGCTCAGCTTGATGGTACTAGTAGGGTTTGGGTTTTATTTATTTATTTAATTTTTATTTTTGGTACTGGGGATTGAACCCAGGTGTGCTTTACCCACTGAGTTATATCCCTAGCTCTTTTTTATATTTTATTTTGAGACAGGGTCTCACTAAGTTGGTTAGGACCTTGTTAACAAGGCCTTGCTGAGGCTGGCCTTGAACTTGAATACTCCTGCCTTTGCCTCCTGAGTTACTGGTATTATAGGTGTGTACCACCACACCCCACAGAGCAGGGGTTGTTTTTTAAAACCAGAAGAAGAATAACCACCAGGTTAGTATCCATCTTTAGTTTAAGCCAATAGAAATATTCTTTTTTTTTTTTTTTCAGGGCCGAGGACTGAGCCCAGAGCCTTGCACGTGCTAGGCAAGTGCTCTGCCACTGAGCTAAATCCCCAATCCCTAAGCAAATAGGAACATTTTTTTGCAGCTTGTGGGTATTTTTTTGCAGAGCATTTTTACTAGTTTCCAGTGATAAGCAATCTTTTCCATTTAACTCAATGTGTCATACAAATACCATTTTCTAATATAAAAAAGTTTGTGAAGTACCACTTTTTTGTACTCTTTAAAAAAAAATAAAGGAAACGGGGTATGATGATGCATGCCTATAATCCTAGTGACTTGGGAGACTGAGGCAGGAGGATTCCAAATACGAGGCCAGCCTCAGCAACTTAGCAAGACCCTCAAGTAACTTAAGGAGACCTTATCTCAAAATTAAAAATAAAATAAAAAGAACTGGGACTGTAGCTTAGTGGTAAAGTACCTTTGAGTTCAATCCCTAGTACCTAAATAAATGAAAGGAGAAAGTATATGGAGTTAAATATACTTTGATAGATCTCTCTCTTTCTCTCCTGGAGATTGAACCCAGGGCCTCATGCATGCTAAACATGTGTTCACCACTGCGATACACCCCTAACCTGAATGTTTCTTTTTCATTAGTGATCATCATCAACTTTCCAGTGTCCCTCTTTACTCTGGAGACTCTCTTCCTTGATGTTTGCTTTTCTGTTGATGGGGAAGGATCTGGTATTCCATGATTGAAAACCAGACATATCTCTAATCCTGGCTAAAGCTATGAAGGATCTTTCTTGTTTCTCTCCAGACTTTCCTTACACATAATTGGGTGTCAGAACTTCAAATTTGTCCCTTCTTCACACATGTTTTAGCTCTCTGGTTTTCCTCCTTTTCCTTCAGAAACAAACAAGATTTTTCACTGTTACAGCCTTAAAGTAATTTCACTGTCACACTTTTCAAGTAATAGTCTGTTTGGGAAATAACTGGATCAGCCATATGTTAGAGCAGTTTCACACTTTTGCAGCTTGCTTTCTAAGTCTCTCCCAAAGTAGCCAGGCATTTTGGTATACATCTCAGGAGCAGATGGGTGCCTCTAGCTTGTGGGGAACTTCAGTGGCATTGTCATAATGCTTTGGTCTTCTTTTTCTTTCTTTTTTCTTCTTTTTCTTTCTTTCTTTTAGTCTTTCTTTTTTTTTAGTCTTCTTTTTTTTTTTTTTTTTTTTTTTAGTACTGGGGATTGAACCCAGGGGCATTTGACCACTGAGCCACATCCCCAGCCCTGTTTTGTATTTTATTTAGAGACAGGGTCTCACTGAGTTGCTTAGGGCCTCGCTAAGTTGCTGAGGCTGGCTTTGAACTCACAATCCTCCT
This sequence comes from Glaucomys volans, assembly GCA_020662805.1. Lineage (NCBI taxonomy): Eukaryota > Metazoa > Chordata > Mammalia > Rodentia > Sciuridae > Glaucomys > Glaucomys volans. The sequence continues at coordinate 47,899 of JAJEJO010049818.1, forward strand.
GCCTCAGCCTCCCAAGTGCTGGGATTCCAGGCGTGTGCCGCCACCCGCCCCCCCCCTTGCTTTAGTCTTCTGAAGTTAGAGATTTCAGAGTGCCCTGCCCTGATTGTCTAGAATGTTGAGGACAAAGATGTGTTTGGTAAATAATCCTAAAGTTGAATTTAATTCTTTTTGTTCAGACAGTATAAAGACAAGGAAGAAGAACACCAGAGTGGTTTTTTCTCTGCTTTAACAAATATGGTAAGTCCTACTTGTTTTTTTCTCCTGCTCACAAATGCAGGGTTAGGCAAATCTGGGGTTAGATGTTCAGATGTTTGAGGTGATGGGGTGATGAAGGGAGAGGCCACTCAGCAGATTTTATTTGGAACTCTGTCTCTGATAGTGAGTTCCAAAACTAGGTAGGATGGGGAGAGGGGAACTTTTACTCCGCTTGGACTCACTTTTTCCTAATTAATTGATTGTTGAGGAAAAGGTAAATAGGAAGACTTATGCTTACTATGTACCTTTTGTAAGTGTCCCTGCTTAGAGACTGACCTTGTGGAACAAAGAATAGGAGAGTTTAGATCAGAGTCCCCCCTACCTGCTACCCCAAATGATCTTTTATAGTCTACTGTGGCCATGTGATCCCTAGTAGCTGGTCTTGTGGTCAAAGGATCACAGTGTAGTGGATATGAGCCACTCCTCTAAAGGCTTAGGGTCTGGGCTGAGAGATTCAAGGCTTAGGAAAAGTTCCCGGTCTAGCTTGCAAGACTCCAGAGCAAGGTTTCATAACCTTGGAAGCATTGGCATTCAGAAACAAACAAGATTTTTCACTGTTACAGCCTTAAAGTAATTTTTTTTAAGAGATAAATTTTTAAGAGATAAATCTTGGAGATTCTAGAATCTAGGCAGATTCAGTCTGTCTTCTTGGGCATTAGTATCTAAGTAATCAGCTCTGGAGCAAGACAGTTTCTGAGTTTATTGCAAGAAACAGTCACTTTCTCTCCTCCCACACAAAGATGCACCCTCCTGCCCCCAATGCCTTCCCATCTTCCGTCTCAGAGCCTGCTCTCAGGAAAGAACCTGCTAAACTCTGAGGCATGAATGAATGAAATCTCTCAGAGGCAAGAGAAGTTTTGTATTGGTATTTGATTGTACAAATTAGATGTAATTATGTTGCTCATAGAGATTTTCAACTTTTAGTCAAGGAGAAAAAATTTTGTGGCAAAAAAATGAAGTACCAGTTGTATAGTTTTGGGCCTCAGTAAGCATCTGGAAAGGGCATTTTTAAGAGGTGGGCATCTTTTATGTGCCTCTGAAATCACACATATGAGAAGCAACTTTTGCCTTTTACCTATTTGCCTGCTCTTACAAACTAAAGATTTTGTGATCTGAAAGATAAGAATGGATCTCACATAGATAGTTCTCATCTGAAATGCAAATATTCCTCCAAAGATCAAGTTGAATGTAGTCCACATGCTTTCCTTGACATTCTTTTTGGCTTAGTTTATGACTGCAAATAAGCAATCTACAGGAAAGATGCAGAGTGATAAGGATCTGTGTGTCCTTTTAGTATGACAGTGACTGAACTTACACACTGAAAGAAGGGCTACACAAAAATACTGGGATTTTAAAAAAGGCCCTTTGAGGCAAGGTTATTCAGTTGGGTTCTCATAATTTTATTTATTACAAGTCTTTTAAGATCTTCAAAGCGAACTGGTTTTGGTGTGTGTGACTAATGGTCCAAAGTTCTAAGTCCCTTCCTGCTGGAAGGAGTTTGGTTTTACACTGATTCAAAGGCTTCCTAGGCACACAACTTCTTTGCATGCTACTGTGTAAAGTCTGCTGTTCTCCTTTTCTTCCACAGGTGGGCAGCATGTTCATAGCAGATGCCCATGAGAAAATCTCAGTACAGTAAGTGTCTGACATTCTTGTGCAGTGACTTGAATTTTAGTTCGGGCTTTCTTGCTGGCTGTGAGAGTGGGAAAGATTACCTCTTGTTAATCTTTTTCAGGTTGAAACTTTTTTTGGGTGGTTTATCTAATCTTTTCTTCCTTCTTTCTTTCCTTCACCCTTCCTTCCCTCGCTCCCATCTTCCTTTCTTTCTTCCTTCCTTTCTCACTCCCCCCTTCCCTCCCACCCTCCAACTCTCTCTCTCTCTCTCTCCCTCCCTCCCTCCCTCCCTCCCTCCCTCCCTCTCTTTCTCAGGGCCTTGTGCATGCTGAGTGTTCTAGCACTCAACTATTTCCCCATCCGTTTTTTTTTTTTCAGGGGGGTGTTCCAGGGATTGAACTCAGGCACTTGACCACTGAGCCACATCCCAAGCCCTATTTTTTACTTTATTTAGAGACAGGTTCTCACTGAGTTGCTTAGTACCTCGCTTTTGCTGAGGCTGGCTTTGAATTTGTGATCCTCCTGCCTCAGCCTCCCCAAATTGCTGGGATTACAGGCATGTGCACTGTGCCTGTCTCTGGCTGGGTTTTAAATAATGGACTCTTAGAAATCTCTGCTTTGGTCTTTTTTGTATATATACGTGTGTGTGTATGTATATATATATATATGTATGTATGTATGTATATATATATGTATGTATATATATGTATGTATATATATATATATATGTATAAATTGTTCTCACCTGTCTCTGGAATTAATTGAAAAAGGGCTGGGTAACTGAAGTAGTTAAGAATTTAACTGGATTGGGGTGGAAAAGCAAGAGGGAAGATAGTGAATGAACTAGAATAAGAAATGGTCCGGCTGTGGGTGTAGCTCAGTAGTAGAGTGCTTACCTAGCAGCATGTGTGAGGCACTGCTTTGATCCTTAGCACCACATAAAAATACATAAATAAAATAAAGGTAATGTGTCCATCTACAATTAAAAAAAATTAAAAAAAAAAGAAATGGTTATAAGGAATTAGGGTTTTCACCTGCATACTTCTGCATATGCCCAAAGGGAAACTAAAAGGGAACATTTGAAACTCAAGGGAATTGATAATGGAGAGCTGTGGTGAAATCTTGTGTTGATGGTTATAATGTTTTAACTTCTCCACTTTAAGAGCCCCTCCAATTTGTTCTGTTTTTCTTTAGAACCAATGAGGCCATTCTTCTGGCACTTTATGAAGCTGTCCATTTAAATCGCAACTTCATCACAGTATTAGCTCAGGTTGGTTACTTTAAAAACCCGACTCCTTTTTCCTGAATTTCATAAAGATTCATTCCATTAAAAAGGCTACTTAAAGGCTGGGGATATAGCTCAATTGGTAGAGCGTTCGCCTTGCAAGTGCAAGGCCCTGGGTTCAAACTCTGCTTTGTATTGGTAAGTGGTAAATAGCTAACTACCACTTTGCTGTGCCTAAGGGATATCCTCAGTGGTTATCACAGAAGGGCACTAAAATAGGCTGAGAACTCAAGTTCATGAATGCTGTCTTAAAAAATTGATAAAAGTGTTTTTATCTTCAAGTCAGACTCTTTAAAATATGTATGTGAGTTTTCTTTCTTTCAGTACTGGGGATTGAACTCAGGGCCTCACATATGGGCACTCTACCATAAACAATATCCCCAACCCTTTTTATTTTAAGAAAGGTTAGCCTTGAACTTGTAATCCTCCTGCTTCAGTATCCCAAGTAGCTGGCATTATACTGCTGCATCCAGTTATAGGTTTCTTTTATTCTTTTTCCTTTTTTTTTTTTTTTTTTCCAAAGCTGGGGATTAGAACCCAGGGCCTTTTTTTTCAAAGCTGGGGATTAGAACCCAAGCACTCTATGAACTGAGCTATATCCCCAGCCCCAGTTATAGATTTCTATTAGAGAAAAGTTTGCTTGTGTTTTTTTTCTCAAAGGTTAGATGTGTATGGAATCTACTGATTGAGATTTTTTTTCCCCAGTACTGGGGATTGAACCCAGGGCTGCTGTACCACTGAGCTACATCCCCAGCCCTTCTTATTTTATTTTGAGACAGGGTCTCACTAAGTCACCCAGGCTGGCCTCGAACTTGCCATTCTCTTGCCTCAGCCTCCAGAGTTTCTGGGATTACAGGCATGTACCACCATAGCCAGCTACTAATTTAACTAAAAATAAATAAAGTCATGTTTTAAAGCAGTATGCTCAGGTTTGGGCTCTGATTTAGAGGATGCTTATTAGTTTTCATGACTGATACCTTAAGAGATTTTGTCTACTATTCTCACTATTTCTTGTCTGCTTTCCAAATTCTATCACTAATTTTAAAAGAAGAGCTGATGAAGGTAATGGACTGGTAAAGTTAGTGGAGAAGAGAAGGAAGATTAAAAAGAGCCAACACTCAGCTTACTTCTTAAGAGTTAGCAGGGATGGCTGAGGAAAGTCAAGGAAAGAGAAGTCATCTGTTTTAGTCCTTACTGGGTGTCTTCCTATGTCTCTCTGCCTCTGCATCCAATACGCTCTTGTTTCTTATGGATCAGGAAGGCATAGCTCTTTTTTTTATCACACCTGGTATCCCCTTTGTTCACTTACATCTGTTAGTTAATTTTGTGGTCATTAGAATGGTCCGTAGGTGCATATTAGGTTGTTCTGATAAGAGTAGTCCCTTCTCAGGTCTGGATAGAACTGCAAATATCCTCTTTCAAGTAAAATCATCTGAATAATTTGTTTATTCCAGATTTTTATTTATATACATACATTGTGTAATATTTAAATTAAGTTACACATATCTACTTGTATGGTTCTGCAGAAAAACTTAGGTAAACTGGCCCATAGAGCTTCTTATTAGTCAAGCATTCATTGGAACTAAATGTAGGAGTCCCTCCTCATTGAACTTTTAATCTAATTATGAGGCCAGGAATACCAGTAAGGATACTCAGCAGAAGATACTCAGGAAGAACTGTATTTCTATTTTCTTACCCATCTGTGTCCTCTTTCAGAGTCATCCAGAAATGGGTTTGGTGACAACGCCTGTCAGTCCTGCCCCAACAACTCCAGTCACACCACTTGGGACCACGCCGCCCTCCTCTGATGGTGAGCCCATCACCTCATTTATGTTACTGATTAATATGATCTTAAATCTTTCAGGTGAGCATAGCTGTGGGAACAAAAAACACAGTTTCAATAAGAAATTAGTCTAAGCTGGGCACAGTGGTATGCACTTGTTGTCCCACTAGGTAGGCTAAGGCAGGAGAATACTTAAACCCAGGAGTTCAAGACCAGCGAGGGCATAACAAGACCCTATTGAAAATAAAAATAAAAAAGAAAAGAAATTTGTGTATAATGCTACCCTTCAGGACTTCTGCAGTTCCAAAGAAAACTTTGGAAAAGGTAACCAAGTGCTTTTTCTTTGAGTTAGAAGCAGTATAACTGTAGCTTGTCCTCCTCAATAATGGACAAGAATAAAGGAATGCTAGATTGAAAGGGACCTCAGGGTTCAGTGTTACCTGCCCTGCTAAATTCTCAGATACTTGTAAGACTTAGATAATTTATGAAATGTACTACCATATGAATATGAAGCATTGAAATAAATACAAAATAGTAGTGTTATGTCATATAATGTTTGACAGATGAGGAATTGAGGCCGGAGAAATGAAGCAGTTTATTGAGAGTAAACGTCAGTGGGAGTAGAGATGAAGAACTAAAGTATGTAATCAGGGCAGGGACTGGGTCTAGTTTGCCCAACATAGTACCTGGCATGGTAATTGCTTAGTAAATGTTTGTTGGTAGTGAACCTGGGATTTATTCACTGGTAGGTATCTATTGGTCACTCCCAGGTGGAAATGATAGGATTTGAGTGTATTATATTTGGGATTTTGGTAGGTATTTAAGACTTCTTTCTTCCCTTAAAAACACAAAAAATTTTTTTTCTTTTTAGCATAAGAAAAAGGTAGCAGAACCTAAGAAAAAGGTAATAGAATAGAAATTATGTCTGAGAAGCTAGATATATGTAACTTAATTTAAATATTACACAGTGTATGTATGTATCAAAATATATTGTATCCCATAAGTATATATGATTTTTATGTTTTTATGTATTCTTTAAAATAAATTAGAAAAAATAAATTACAAATTTTGCCCAGTTATCTTTGTCTTACCCAAATTGGTTCCATTGTAGACTGAGTATGTTTGATGGAATTCCTTAACCTAAAAATAATCTACATTAATAATTGATGTTATACCTAAAATGTTGACCTCATTTTGTGTAAAGATGTACAGGAAATCCTATTTTGATCCTTTTTTTTGTTTCCCTTCTGTTTGTATGTGAAATAACCTCCTTTGTTCTGCTTTTTTACCTTTAAGATTATTATTTTATTTTTTTGCGGGGTGCTCAGGACCAAACTCAGGCCTTCATGCACACTAAATAAGCACTCTGTCACTGAGTTACATATTGAATTTGTGGCAGTAGTATTTTAAGATCATGTAAGTAGTACAGGAGTATGGCAGGAGGTGCTTTTGATATTCAGGTCTATGATAGCAAATTGGATCTGTTTCGACTTGAAAGCCAAATTCCAAAATATCTTAATGAGAAGAAGCAAGTAGTGAGGATTGCCTACTTGTCTGTTTATTCAGGTCACTGAATAAGCCAATGGAAATACCATACTTTCTCTTTAAGGATGAAGCCTGCCTGGTTACCATGGATATCAAAAGCCATAATATATATATATATATACTTCAGTTCCATGTGATGTTGGGGTTTGGATGCTTTCAGAGAACTGCCTTTCAAACTGTTCATTGTGAACACTTCCACCCACACAATTGATTATGCAATGGCAGGATTTGTGCTTACTTACCTACAACTAGTGAGCTTGTATTTTTCTAGTGGGAAGATCAAGTCAGCCCACTTTGAAATGACTGTCTCTCTTGACAAAATCTGCTGGGAAGATTTATGAAGCCAAAAATCAAGGAATGGTACTTCCTTAGGAAGGAGATTTTAATTGTGAAGAATTTTATTCTGTCTGTTCTGTTTGTTCTTGTTTTGCTCTCCTAACTGATTTCCTTTCTGCAGGGATCCTAAGTATTATAATCTTATTTTTTAAATTTTTGGTTTTTAATTATAGTGCTGCTCAGTAGCCCAGTTATATTTAAAGGTATGTCACTGGAGCCATTATTTTTAAAAGCCAGCAGTTTAGCTCTAACATTTGTTCTCAGCTCAGACTTGACATTTGACAACTCCGCCTTGGCATGAGAGGACTTTCTGGTAAACTAAAAATACATATACTTCTATATTTTTACATATTATATAAGATAGTTTTCCAGTTATTGCTGTGTGTGAACGGGAAAAAAGTCCTACTTACTAGTTAGATTCCTGTTTATATTGTATAAAGGCATGATTATGGGTTCTGAGCTTAAAAAACAGGATGTGGTTTGAAATGACAGTCTCAGATCATTAACCCATAACATGAATTAAGGCCTTTTAGTATTTCAATATAAAAATAAAAATAAATAAAAATAAAAATCTTTTATTAGTTCTTGGGGGCTGAACTGTGGGAAAACAGCCAAGGGTTAGGCGTACTAATTTCTTCTCACAAGGCTTTTTGCTGTGCTTGCTATGTATCATGGATCCATAATATGCAAATGTTTCCCATTGTTAATAAACATTCTCTGTATACATTGTAATAACTCCAGTGGGATCCATTATAGTTATGAATACATATTATAAGTGATATCCCAAACTCAGCTAAGTGTTTATGGCTGAAAATACAGCACCAAGCTATAGATTATCCAGCTTGTCTGAGCCATCATGAGGCTCGTTTTGTTTGTATATTGTGTTTTATCATGAAAGCACTTAACAAGTTGACTAATTCTAATCTGAGAATCTTAGGAAGTCTACCTTAAGGCTGTTCTATGTGGGTCAGTCCTGGTCTGGTCCCTCATTGTTCATCAGAATTGTGACTCACAGTGTGTATATGTGTGGCTTTCTCAGAAACAGTAGCTGTATAGCTGGGCATAGTGATGCTTGCATGTAATCCCAGCAGCTTGGGAGGCTGAGGCAGGAGAATGGCAAGTTTGAGGCCAGCCTCAGCAACTTAGCAGGGCTTTAAGCAACTTAGTGAGACCCTGTCTCAAAATAAAAAATAAAATAGCTGGGAATGTGGTTCCGTAGTTAAGCATCCCTGAGTTCAATTCCTGATACCAAAGAAAAGAAAAGAAAACGAATACAGCAGCTGGATATGTAAAACTCAGTTCCCAGGCTATACCAATCAGTTGTGTCTACCTGTTTTCAGTCTGATATTCCTTTTCAGGTTCCCTTTCAGGGGAGCAAGGAATTATGGGGTAGAATTTGAATGTGGTTTTGCCTGTTTTGTATCCCCTTTTGTGTTGGGTACTTCAGTCTAGAGGCTTATTCTCAAAATTGAGCAAGATTTCTCTTAATAGGAAGGAATCTTCATTTATTTTAAGGAAGACTCATCAAAACAAAGCTCATTTATACTTAATACTTATCTTTCCTTTAGATAGAAATTACAGTGCTTTTAAGAAGGACTCTGAACCATTTTGGGTTATGTGGGATTGGAGGTAAAATCAACCCTTCTTAGGATGTCGGGAGAAAAGTACTATTCCTGGAGACTAACTCTACATAGGAGGGGTCATTGGGCTTAATCTGGGGAGTAGGAAGGGCCCTGGAGACCTAGGAAGAGTAGATAAAAGTTTTATGGTAAGTACTTGGTCCTCCCTCTGTTGTGGAAAAAGTGTGTTTAGTCATTTTCTTGCCTGCTGGCAAATTGGCTATGTGGGTAGAAGTGTTAGATGGAATATGTTATGGGCTAAGTGCATTTTATGTGTTCTATTCCAGTTATAAGTTCTGTGGAACTCCCACTGGATGCAGATGTACAGACCAGTAATCTACTGATAACCTTCCTAAAGTATAGCTCAATTGTCATGCAGGACACTAAAGGTAAGTATGCTAGTTTGGGGGCATAGGAAGTAGGAGGTGTTGCAGGCAGCTAGAATCATTGAGCAGCATTAGTATTTTGAGGTTTTGACAAGATGAACCATTGGGGCCTCCTGTGCAGGGTGATGGTTGTGATTGTTGGAAAACAGTGATTTCTTATAGCTGGGTGGAAGTTAGGTAAAGTTGGGAAAACCGGAAGCTGAAGGGAAGTTTTTAAAAAATAGAACAGGAAAAAATCTGGTCTGTATAAAAACTAGCAAGCATCTTAGCAAATCTTGGTAAGTAGATGCAGACTGTTCTATGTGGAAAGCTGGGGGGATTAACATGCTTCAGGGAATTCCATTTTGAGGACAATAACTGAAAGTATCAGCTTGTGAAAATTAGAGGACTGTTGTGCAGAGTACAGTAGGAAGAGGTGAGACTCAGAGGGACTGTGTTCCTTAACACTTAAAATAGAAGTGTCAACACTCACCCTAGAATTGCAGAGTGGGAGATGATTGTTGGAAAAGTTTGAGTTTTTTTCTGTTTGATTTCCCATTCTTTCTTTGCTTATGATTTTGCTATGGCCTTTTAATTGCTGGTAGGGTAATGGACTAGTTAAGCTCAGAGTAGAAATGGATTTGAGACTTAACAAATTCTATCCAATTTTTTGCCATTTTTTTTTCTTTTTTTATTTAGTCTTTTTTCTTTACACTGGATTTATCTAAGTGTTTACAATTTTTATTTCTATGTACTTACATATATATATATATATATATATACATAAAATTTACCATTGTAACCTTTTTAAATTTGAGATAGGGTCTCACCATGTTGCCCAGGCTGGTTTTGAACTCCTGACCTCAAGGGATCCTCTCACATCAGTTTCCTGAGTGCTGAGGCTCTAGGGTGTGTTCCACTGCCAGGTTTAGCATTGTAACCATTTTTTTTTTTTTGAACTGGGGATTGAACTTAGGGACACTCGGCCTCTGAGCCACATCCCCAGCCCTATTTTGTATTTATTTAGAGACAAGGTCTCACTGAATTGCTTAGGGCCTCGCTAAGTTGCTGAGGCTGGCTTTGAACTCGCGATCCTCCTGCCTCAGCCTCCCGAGTCGCTGGGATTACAGGCGTGCGCCACCGTGACCGGCTATTACAACCATTTTTAAGTGTACATTTAGGCATTAAGAACATTCATGTTCCTGTGTAACCATCACCACCATCCATCTCCAGAACTCTTTTTCATCTTCTAAAACTGAATCTTTGTACCCATTAAACACTAAGACCCCATTCTCCTTACACCTGAGTCTCTGGCAATCTCCGTTCTGCTTTCTGTCTATATGAATTGAGTAGGTACTTCATATAAGTAGAATTTATCCCAGTTTTAACTCTTCTAGGAAATAGGCCTTTTATTCTGTTGTAACATAGAACTCCCCCATCCCACCATAATCTGGTGCTAGGAAGGGAACCGAGGACTTTTTGCATCTCTTGCATACTAGGCAAATATTCTACCACTAAGCTACACCCCTGAGCTACCATTTTACCACTTTTTTTTTTTTTTTTTTTTTTTTTGTACTGGGGATTGAATCTATGGGTGCTTAACCACTGAGCCAAGTCCCCAGCCCTTTTTTGTATTTTATTTAGAGTAAGAGTCTTGCTGAGTTGCTTAGTGCCTCACTAAATTGCTGAGACTGGCTTTGAATTCATGATCTTCCTGCCTCAGCCTCCCAAGGTGCTGGGATTACAGGCACGCCACACCTAGCATTTTCATGAACATTTTTTACAGGTTGATCCAGTGGCTTCTTTCATTTAGGATTTGTTTGTCTGATTACAAAAGTAATTGAAGTATTATTTGTTAAATGTTAAAACTTTCTAGCAATGGTAAATTTACAAAGTAAAAGTGCTTTCAACTAAGTTTTATAGTATACATTGCAGTAGAGTGTATTTTGAAATATTATATGTACGTGGAGTATAACTTCCTATTCTTGTAGTTGTTCATGATGTGGAGCTACACTGGTTGTGTATTCATGTATGAACATGGGAAAGTTATATTCGATTCATTCTACTGTCTTTCCTGTTCCCATCCCCTACTTCCCTTTATTCCCCTATGTCTAATCCAATGAACTTCTGTTCTTCCCTCCCACCTCCTTATTAACTCTTCTAGGAAATAGGCCTTTTATTCTGTTGTAACATAGAACTCCCCCATCCCACCCTAATCTGGTGCTAGGAAGGGAACCGAGGACTTTTTGCATCTCTTGCAACATCCACATTAACATTAACATCCACATATCAAGCTGGGCGCGGTGGCGCACGCCTGTAATCCCAGCACTTGGGAGGCTGAGTCAGGAGGATCGCGCGTTCAAAGCCAGCCTCAGCAACTTAGCGAGGCCCTTAGTGAGACCCTGTCTCTAAATAAAATACAAAATAGGGTTGGGGATGTGGCTCAGTAGTGGAGTGCCCCTGGATTCAATCCCCAGGACCAAAAAAAAAAAAACATCCACATATCAGAGAGAACATTTGGCCGTTGGTTTTTCACTTAGCGTAGAAGTCTCCAGTTCCATCCATTTACTGGCAAATGCCATAATTTCATTCTTCTTTATGGCTGAGTAATATTCTATTGTGTATATATATACCATGTTTTCTTTATCCATTCATCTGTTGAAGGGCACCTAGGTTGGTTCCATAACTTAGCTATTGTGAACTGAGCTGCTATAAACATTGATATGACTGCTTCACTATAGTGTGCTGTGATTTTAAGACCTTTGGGTGTATACTGAGGAGTGGAATAACTAGGTCAAATGGTGGTTCCATTGCAGGTTTTCTGAGGAATCTCCATACAACTTTCCCAAGTGGTTGCACCAATTTGCATTCCCACCAGCAATGTTTGTGTGTACCTTTTTCCCCCCATCCTCTCCAATGTTTATTGTTACTTGTATTCTTGATAATTGCTATTCTGACAAGAGTGAGATAAAATTGCAGTGTAGTTTTTTTTTTGCAGTGTAGTTTTAATTTGCATTTCTCTAATTGCTGGAGATATTTAGTACTTTTTCATACATTTATTTATTGACCAATCATATTTCTTCTCTGTGAAGTGTTTGTCCAGTTCCTTTGCCCATTTATTGATTGTTTTTTTTTTTTACTTTTATTTATATATTTTTTTCATTATCATTTTTGATTGTGTTGTTTTTCAGTGTTAAGTTTTTTGAATTCTTTATATGTCCCAGAGATTAATGCTGTATCTGAGGTGCAGGTGGCAAAGATTTTCTCCCATTCTGTAGGCTCTGTCTTCATGTTCTTAATTGTTTCTTTTGCTGTGAAGAAGCTTTTTAATTTGGTACCATCCCATTTATTCTCTCTCTCTTTTTTTGGTACTGGGGATTGAACCCAGGGGAGCTTAACTACTAAGCTATACCCCCAGCCCCTTTTTAATATTTTATTTAGAAAAAGTGTTTCACCAAGCTGCTTAAGGTTTCGCTAAATTGCTCAGGCTAGCTTTGAATTTATAATCCTCCCCAACCACTTGGATTACAGGCATGAGCCACTGTTCCCACTTTTGATTCTTTTTTTTTGCAGTGCTGAGGATTGAACCCAGGGCCTTGTGCTTGACAGGCAAGCACTCTACCAACTGAGCTATATCCCTAGCCCCTACTTTAGCCCCAGCCCTAAGCCCTAACTTGTTTCTTTTTTTCTTTTTTGGTGGTGCTGGGGATTGAACACAGGGAGTTGGGATTATGAGGCAGGCACTCTACCAACCGAACTACATCCCTAGCCCTCCACTTTTGATTCTTGATTTTACTTCTTGTGCTTTAGGAGTCTGGTTGAGGAATTCTAAGCCAACATGATGGAGCTTTGGGCCTACTTTTTCTTCTAGTAGGTTCAGGGTCTCTCGTCTATTGCCTCGATTCTTGATCCAGTTTGAGTTTTGTGTAAGGTGAGAGATAGGGATTTAATTTCATTTTACTACATATGGATTTCCAGTTTTCCCAGCACCATTTGTTGAAGAGGCTGTCTTTGGTCCAGTATATGTTTATGGTGCCTTTGTCTGCTATGAGATAACTGTATTTAGGCAGGTTTATCTCTGTGTCTTATATTCTGTACCATTGGTCTTCAAATCTGTTTTGGTGCCAATACCTTGCTGTTTTTGTTACTATAGGACTGTAGTACAATTTAAGGTCTGGTATTGTGATGCCTCCTGCTTTACTTTTTTTGCTAAGGATTGCTTTGGCTATTCTGGGCCTCTTATTTTTCCAAATGAATTCATGACTTTTTTTTTATATATTTATTTTTAGTTGTAGATGGACACAATACCTTTATTTTATTTATTTTGTGTGGTGCTGAGAATTGAACCCAGTGCCTCACACATGCTAGGCAAGTGCTCTACCACTGAGCCATGACCACAGCCCTCATAACCGCTTTTTTTATTTTTATGAAGAATGTCATTGGAATTTTAATAGGAATTGCATTAAATCTGTATCATGCTTTTGTTAGTATGGCCATTTTGATAATATTAATTCTGCCTATCCAAAGAACATGGAAGATATTTCTATCTTCTAAGGTCTTCTTCACAAAAATCAATCATTCTTAACAAATTGGCATATGTTCTTCCTTTTTTTTTTTTTTTTATAATTAAAAAAAACAGGGGGGATTGAACTCAGGGACACTCAGCCACTGAGCCACATCCCCAGGCCTATTTTGTATTTTATTTAGAGACATGGTCTCACTGAGTTGCTCAGGGCCTCACTAAGTTGCTGAGGCTGGCTTTGAACTCGTGGTCCTCCTGACTCAGCCTCCCAAGTCGCTTGGATTACAGGCATGCGCCACCACGCCCGGCTATGTTCTTCCTTTAAAAACTTCCCTCCAGGAATCTTTAAATCCTGTTTTAGGACCTAACTGTTTAGTAAATGAAGTTGAGAGATTATTTATTTGTTTGTTTTATTTTGTTTTTATAGTACTGGGGATTGAATCCAGGGCCTCACGTGTGCTAGGCAAGCACTTTATCATTGAGCTACATCCCCAGCCCAAAGTTAGAGTTCTTAACTTCAGATTCCCAGATACCAAAAAAGCCATTTTGGGGTTGGGGATGTAACTCAGTTGGTAGAGTGCTTGCCTTGCATGCACAAGGCGCTGGGTTCAATCCCCTGCAACACACGCGCGCACGCACCCCCCCCCAAGCCATTTTCATGATGGGAGCACAATTGTTAGAATATAATTATTTTTGCTACCTTACTTTCTGTGAAAAGAGATTAGTGCTTTATGAGGTGGTTTAAGATACCTTAAGGCATCTTTTAGGCATTTAGTATACTTTCGAAGGCTTTTATTTGCCAAGTGAAATGAGCAGGTACTTGTGTGAGGGTTTCAGGTATCCTAGAATGTAGCTGAAAGGCAAGAACTATATAGAAGGTGAGGACCTGTTTCAGGGTCTTTTGGAGTGAGAAGGAAACATTGGTAGATAGAGATAGGAGAGGTAAAAGACAAATATGGGAAATGAAGACTTGCCAGAGCGGGTTGGTGAGTCAAAGCCAGGTTATACTCAGACACATTTGCATTAGCTTTTGGAGATTGATACCTTGCAAACTTAGAGTTTTTCTTCTCATGTCTTGTGATTGCATTCTTCAAGAGTAAGACCTGTGCTGGGTATGGTAGCTCTTGCCTGTAATCCCAGTGTCTTGGGAAGCTGAGGCAGGAGGATTACAAGTTCAAGACCAGTCTCAGGAATTTAGCGAGGCCCTAAGCAACATAGGGGGACCTCATCTCAAAATAAAAAAATAAAGATGGCTGGGGATGTGACTCAGTTATTAAGTGCCCTGGGTTCAATCTCTAGTACCCACCCTACCCACCGCGGGGCTAAGAAAAAAAGAAAAGAAAAGGAGAGCTACACACCAGGGTAAGACAGATGCAGATATTCTATATCACAAATGGCTGACATAGAGTAGTCCACTGGGAACTGCCAAGGTGGCTAAATCTCGAGACTTGGCAAATGAGACCTGGCAGGTAAGGATAACAAGACTCTTGTGTATGAGTTTCCCGAGGCTATTGTTTCTTTATGAAAATGATTAACTTCAGTCTTTCTCTTGAAATATTACAGCAAACATAGAAGAGAGAAATTGCATGAATGTGACCCAGAAAATGAACTTTCAGCTTTGCTTGATGTAACACAGTGAATTGAGGCTGTGTTGGAACACATTTTTAGCTGTAATGATTATATAAGCCTCTTTGTCCTAGTCACTTCACCATCTATAGAACAGAAGTCAAAATTAAGGGCAAAATAATTGCAGTATGGGTGGTTTCAGTGTCTTTAAATTCAGGCTGGGTCTTTGCTAACAGAGAGACTAAATGCAGTAAAGGGCAAGGTTAGGTATGAGGAAGAGTTAATTCGAAAAATGGTCCCTGTGTATCTTCTTTGGTCCAGCTCTCTTCCTTTCTCAATCTCTGGCTAACAGGATCATATTTTGTTTTAGGAGCAATAGAGGCAACTTTTTCTCAACTCTCTACACCCTCTAGCATATTATCTTTTTCTTCTTTATTATGTATGTATCTATCCTTTGATATTTATAAGAAGATACTTTTAATATGTGTATGAATATATGTATATATGCATATATATATACATATAAATTGTATAATAGTATAATCTGGGCATAGTAGTGTACAGCTGTAATCCCAGCAACTCAGGAGGCTGACACAGGAGGATCACAAGTTCAAGCCTTAGAAACATAGCAAGACCCTGTCTAAAAATTTAAAAAAAAATTAATAAATGAAATATACACCTGTAAGCCCAGCAACTTGGAAGGCTTGAGGCAGGAGGATTGCAAGTTTGAGACCAGCCTCAGTGAATTTGTGAGGTCCTAAGCAACTAAATAAGACCCTTTCTCAAAATAAAAAGTGAAAAGGGCTGGGTGTGTGGCTCAGTGGTTAGGTTCCCCTAACCACTGGGTTCAATCCCAGTACCAAATAAATAAATAAATAATATCATGGGGGATGGGCAGAGCCAAGAAAAAGTTACCTAAATCTCCTAAAAACATAATAAAAAGTAAAAGAACTGGCAATATTGCTCAGTGATAGAGTGCCCCTAGTTTCAATTCCCAATACCAAAACAAAACAAAAGCTACAAAATCTATAATAGATAGCATGTTACAAAGTGTAATAATAAAACAAACATGTGAACTTACCATTCAACTTAAAAAAGTAGAACATTATTAATGATGTTGAAGGCTCTTTCTCTCTGGCAGTAGTCCATATTCTCCCTTGAATGCCAACGTTCTTTGCTTTACCCCCAAAGCATCTCTCTTTTGAGGTTGCTGTCCCCATTGTCCCTTGAATGCATATCCTAAATAAACCTCTATATGTGCCTTTGGGGAAAAAAAATGCTGTTGAAGATACCTATGTATCACCTCCCTAAAATTTCATGTTTATCATTTTCTTGATTTGATTCTGCTTTTTAATCCTTTTTTCCCTTGGGCTTTCTGACTTCTGTGTTGCTTCCTTAAAGGAGTAACTGTTATACCTTTAAAATGGACATTAGTGGTGGGGGTATAACTCATTGTCAGCACAGTTGCCTATCATGTTCAAGGCTCTGAATTTGATCCCCAGCACATGTGTGCACACACATGAACTTAGGAAAAGTTTTTTTTAAATGTGTATCTATGCATAGACTTAAAGTTGATTCACTGAAATCTTGACAGTTTTGGCATATCGTGATATGATTATAGTTGGTTTTGTTGGGAGTTTTATGCTTTTTTGAGTTTAAAACATACCTATATTGAAATGTGCCTTACTTTTTTTTTTTCAGTTATAGATGGACACAATACCTTTATTTTATTTATATGTGCTGCGGAGGATCAAACCCAGTGCCTCACACGTGCTAGACAAGCAATCTACCACTGAGCTAAAGTCCCAGCCTGTGTGCTTTACTTTCTATTCAGAAACTTTTTTTTTTTAAAGTGGAATAATGGCTGCAAGGTTTTCTGAGGTTTTGGGTAAAGGGAAGGTAGTGCTAGAGAAACTCTGTGGCCAAGAGTAGATAGAAGAGTCTCCTGAAACTAGTTTTACATAGGCAAGGGTATTGCTCTCCTGACTGCCTGGGGGCTCTACTGTTAGCTATAGGGAATCAGATAGGAATTAGCACTTTTTATCTCTGAGGAGAGGTGAATATATATATTTCTGGATTGCAACCCCAATTATGCCTTCTAATCATTAAGTTTTAATTGATAGGTTCTGTCTTTGAGGAAGAAGTCAGTTAATGTCAGGATGAGTAATATTAGCTAACTTCTGTGGCACTGTAATCTGTCAAAAGATCTCTCCAGAATGGACTTTAGTCTGGGGCCTGTTAAAGCAAATGTGAAGATCACAAGCCATTTGTCTGTTTTGGATGCACAGGCATGGCCCTCTTCTTACCTCCATTTCACTCTCTTACAAAGTTCCTGGGCTTTGTACACACTAGGCAAGCATTCTGCGACTGTCTTTTTGGTCATTTATATGTGGACCTAGAGCTCTGTTACAGAGGTACTGCCTTCTGCTGCTGCTGCTTTTTGTCTGCAGTACTGGGGATCAATACAAGGCCTTGCACATACTAGGCAAGCACTGTACCACTGAGCTACTCTTCCACCCTTTGCTTTCTATTTTAATGACTAAAATGTGAGTTCTGGGAGACCAGGGACCTTTTTTAGTTCAGTACTATATCTCTAGTGACTAGCACAGTGCCTGCTACATAGTAGGTGCTAAGTAAGTAGTTGTTGAATGAATAACTTTGTTAGGAATTAAAATCTTTTTTTTAGTTTTTATTTTTGCCCCCAGGGATTGAACCCAGGGGTACTTTGCCACTGAGCTACATCCCCAGCCCTTTTTTATGTTTTACTTAGAGACAGGGTCTCACTGAGTTGCTTTGGGCCTTGTTAAACTGCTGAGGCTGGCTTCGAACTCACAATCCTCCTGCCTCAGACTCCCAAGATGCTGGGATTACAGGCATGTGCCACTGTGCTGTGCCTGGTTAGGAATTAAAATCGTTAAGAGTTCATATCTTTCCCGGTCATAAATATGTGCGCAGTGCAAGGAGAAATATGGACTGGACCCTGGTCTCCAGTTAATTTCTTTCTGATTTTATTGTTGGTTTACTATGAACTGTCATGAAACTTTTCTAGATTTTGCAGTAGGTAGGCATAAATGGTGATGCTTACAGCTGGTAGACAAGGAAGTGGGAAAGGAAATGGACCTGACTATTCAGAAGCAAAGGGCTGGTTTGGACACAAAGGTAATGGTAACGAGGTTATAGGGTTCCATCACTATAGTCCTTTCTCCTGGTTCTTGGAATCACATTGGAAAAATTTCAGATACTTCTCTCAAGAGTAGCAGGAATGAAGTTATTTGAAGGAAAAGGGAAAAGGGGACACTCTCAAGGGAGAGAATGAGTTCTCTTAGAGAGAAAGATAAGGAACCATTATAAGGGTGAGATGACTCTCAGGAAAGTGTTTAACAGATGACGAGGATATAGAAAAAAAAAAAAGGTCTTTGGGGGAATTCTTTTACTCTAGTAGCACCTTGATTTTCATTCATGAATTTTGTGGGGAAAGAAAGTGTGAATGCTCCTTTTAATGATATACACCTTTATTCTCTGTTAAAATGTGATCTATATGATGTACAGAGAAGGGTGTATTTTTGTTTACAGATGAACACAGGCTTCATAGTGGCAAGCTCTGCCTGATCATCCTTACTTGTATCGCAGAGGTAGGTCTCAACAGCCTTGTGGTATTGGTTTGTCTCTTATAAAGTGCTGTTTTTTCTTGCCCTGTCCTTTGCTTCCACTTTCATGACTTTTTGGGTCCTAATGCTTGGGAGAGAAAGTCTTCCCCCTTTGTATTGTCTAGACCTTCCAACTAGAATGTAAACTCTGACAACAGGGACTTTGTCATCTTTTTTTTTTTTTTTTTTGGTACCAGGGATTGAACTCAGGGGCACTTGGCCACTGAACCACATTTACAGACCTGTTTTGTTTTTTATTTAGCGACAGGGTCTCACTGAGTTGCTTAGCCACCTCGCTTTTGCTGAGACTGACTTTGAACTCACAATCCTCCTTCCTCAGCCTCCTGAGTTGCTGGGATTACAGGCATGCATTCCCCCAGCCCTTTTTTAATACTTTATTTAGATACAGGATCTCGCTGAGTTGCTTAGGGCCTCACCAAGTTGCTGAGGCTGACTTTGAACTCCCAATCCTCTTGCCTCAGCTTCCAGGGCTGCGGGGATTATAGGCCTGGCTTCTTCCTTAGCACTTTGTTTTGGCACATGGTAGAGGCTCAATCAGCATTTACTAGATGCGTTAATAATGAATTGTGATATGATAACTGGTATAGTTGAGAACTAGAAGATTCTGTTGTTTTTTTTTTTTTTTTTGGAATTTTAAAGGAGTTATAATTCTTTAGAAAGAATAATCTTGCCTCTTTGAAGCTGCTCTTTTTGGGTCTTTTGCATTTAGCAAAATAAAAGAGGAGCTCAGATTTCCTCAGGGCAAAGCAGTGGAGAAAATATCCAGAGTAGGGGGTGATCGAAGTTTGGTGAAGAACAAGAGCTGAGGGGAAAAAAAGGAAGAGGTGCTTATGCGTTGTGAGGAGGCACCTTTTTTTTTTTTTTTTTTTTTTTTTTTAACCAGGGATTGAACTCAGGGACACTCGGCCACTGAGCCACATCCCCAGCCCTATTTTGTATTTTGTTTAGAGACAGGGTCTCACTAAGTTGCTAAGGGCCTCGTTAAATTGCTGAGGTTGGCTTTGAACTCGAGATCCTCCTGACTTAGCCTCCCAAATTGCTTGGATTACAGGCGTGCACCACCACGCCCGGCTGAGGAGGCACTTTTGACTGGATTAATTAGGCTTGAACTCACCATGGATCTTAGTGACATACAACTATGGCAGAACCTGAGTCAGTTTAGAGCTAAATTTATACCTTCAACGTCCCTCTTTCACTATTCCTTACTCTTTTCTGTCTTAAGAAAAATTGTCAAGGTGGTCCACATGGAGTAGCAGTCTCTCACACTTCCCCTATTTATGTTCTCTGTGGGAAGATGACCTCCTTTCACAAGGCTAGGAAGAGCTGGTTTTAGAAGAGCTCCTTATTAGCAGTGGGTCGGGTGTAATTGCTTTTCAAAAATCTTTCTAAGAAAATCTTTAAAGGAGTTGTTTTTAACAAGTTGCAACAGTTCCCAGTAATTGGAGTCTGTAAGCATGTCAGATCTTCAGAAGAGGTGTTGGGAAAGGGCCAGGAATGTTTATTGCCAATCCATGGTGAGAAGTTTTTGATTTTCTATCAGTCTTCAGCAAAGCCAGGGGTAGAAAGGTCTTACCTGTTTCCACACTGCCTCTGTAGCACTTTTCTCTTGCTATGCTGAGCTCATTCCTAGCAGAGCACAGACCTTTTTACTTATTCCTAGAGTCTCCTGAGGAGCATGTGCATGGATCCTGCAGCCCCTAAGAAAACCCTCAAGCTGTCACAAACAGCTGACTCATTGGGCATATGGGAAGGAAAAGGGAATAGGAAAAGTTTCTTCTTAGTATTTGCCTCAAGTCTTTGGGTCTTAGTTTTTATTGTTTTAATTTAAAAAAAAATTTTTTTTTTTTTTTTAGTTGTAGACAGACACCATACCTTTATTTTGTTTGTTTATTTTATGTGGTGCTGAGGATCCAACCCAGTGACTCACACATGTGAGGCAAGCACTCTGCCTCTGAGCCACAATCCTAGCCCTTGTTTTAAATTTCTTTTTTTTTTTTTTACGGTGCTGGGGATTGAACCCAGGGCCTTGTGCTTGCAAGTCAAGCACTCTACCAACTGAGCTATATACCCAGCCCATTGTTTTAATTTTCTTAGAGAGTTTTGACCAGTTAAAGATGTATTGGGAAATTATAACCAATTAAAATCTCATGATGTAATAGGGTTTGATGTAAAGGTTCTGGGCTCATCCTATGGAAATTTTTTTTTTTCTTTTTGTACTGGAGATTGAACCCAGGAGTGCTCTACCACTGAGTAACATCCCCATGTCTTTTTTTATTTTCTCTCCCACCCCCTGCAATTTCTTTTGAGAGAGTATCTTGCTAAATTGCCCAGACTGGCCTTGAATTTATACTCCTCTTCCTGCCTCCCATGTCTGGCCAAAGTTGTTCTTAAAATCCAGGGATTTGTAGAAGGTGTGATAGATTATACTGAGTTTCTTAAATGTAGCTCTTACTCTTTAATTTTTCTCTATTTTTATTAGGATCAGTATGCCAATGCATTTTTGCATGATGACAACATGAATTTTCGAGTGAATTTACATAGAATGGTAGGTGTGACTTTTGCTTCTTATTTTCTCAGAGAAAATTTTTTGTTGAGATGAAATTAATCCTACTAGAACAAATATGGATGGGAAATTGTACCAAATCCAGGCTCTTGCATGACCGCTGTTCAGTAGACTCATGCCTATCATTGGAACTTTTGTGCATGATAGAGCGGTTTCTTGCTCACGAGAAAATAGAAAGAGCCACAACCATTTAGACACTGAAGTGATATCAGAATGTATCACTAACATTCCAATTTCAACGAAGAGATGGGTCTCAGCCTTGTGTTTTCAAAATGTAGCGTGATCTTAGATTGGCCAAGACTAGGTCCTACAATAATTTATTCATCTGAAAGATGGGACAAACAAAATATGGAAGATCTGGGACTGTCGTAAAGCTTGTAGGTATGTTTAAAAAATATTACATTGAGTTTAGATTTGAAACTCACTTTTTTTTTTGGAAGTGGGGATTGAACTCAGGGGCACTCAGCCACTGAGCCACATCCCCAGTCCTATTTTGTATTTTATTTAGAGACAGGGCCTCACTGAGTTGTTTAGAGCCTCTCTAAGTTGCTGAGGCTGGCTTTGAACTTGTGATCCTCCTTCCTCAGCCTCCCAAGTGCTGGGATTACAGGCATGTGCCACTGCGCCAGGTTCTGAAACTTACTTTTGATTTTGCATTTGGTACCGTTCTTGCCTTGATAGCCACCACGATCACCTCCTCTTCTTTTCTTAAGGGCTTTTGTTTTACTAGTGCTGGGGATTGAACCCAGGGCATTGTGCATGCCAGGCAAACATACGCTATACTTAGGTATATCCCCAGCCCTTCCTCTTCTTTTTTAAATTATTATCATTTTTTTATCAAATAAAAATATTAGTGTACCTCTTTTGCTGTTAATAATACTGTTTATGTAGTATTGATAGAATAAAAGTAAAAACAACAACTTTCCTGTTTAGTACGCATCAGTGCCCTTTGATGTTGCCTTGTTGTGAACAGTGTATTTTTGTCATCCATCTTCATTGGAAACTAAGAAGCAGTTACAAGTCTTCCTTGCTCCCACCCTACTTCCACCACTAGAAAAAGAGAAAGAAAAGGTAGCATCTCTACAGAAATGATTTTATTTGCATCAGAAACATGATGATAAAGCATTGGATATCAGTTCAATTGTCTGCTAATTTCCTTTCTTCTTTTTGTGTGTGTGAAGCCTATGAGACACAGGAAGAAGGCAGCAGACAAGAACCTGCCCTGCCGTCCTTTAGTGTGCGCAGTACTGGGTGAGTGAGTATCATCAAAATTGGCATTTTTCCAAGGCAGTAATAGAGTTTCATGAATAAGATCCAGGTCGATGTATTTCTTCTTCAGAGAAGTTATTAGTTACGTTTCTTCACTGGCCTAAGAAACCATGTTTATTTTGTGTTTGACAGAGCAACCCCAGTGAATAGAGTGCTCAATAAAGGGTGCTGTTGTTCAAAGAAAACCTTTTCCAGGAATGACTATGTCTAAACTTTATACATGATTTAAATTTATAAAATACCTTACTTTTGATCGAGATTTCAAAATTCTTCCCTTCTTTCCATGGTCCACATTGATGTGTCAGGTGGTCAGGAGTCTTAAAGTTCAAGGTTCAGGCATATACAAAACTTTCCCTGAGTAAATGAAACTGACATGGGGTTGACAGAACTGACAGATAATTTCATCTGCCTAGAATTCTGTATTTTTTTTTTTTTTTTTTTTGGTCCTGGGGATTGAACCCAGGGGCACTCGACCACTGAGCCACATCCCCAGCCCTATTTTGTATTTTATTAGAGACAGGGTCTCACTGAGTTGCTTAGGGCCTCGCTAAGTTGCTGAGGCTGGCTTTGAACTCGCGATCCTCCTGCCTCAGCCTCCCAAGTGCTGGGATTACAGGCGTGTGCCACTGCGCCCAGCTAGAATTCTGTATTTTCCTTAGGGGAATTAGCAGGACTCTTGGGTGTGTGTGTGTATGTGTGTGTGGTATTGGGGATTGTATCCAGGGGTGCTATACCACTGAGCAACATCCTTAGCCCTTTTCATTTTTTATTTTGAGACAGGGTCTCCCTAAGTTGCCCAGTCTTTTGATCCTGCTGTCTCAACCTGCTGAGTAGCTGGGATTGTAGGCATATGCTGTCACACCTGGCAATAGAGCTCTTTTTTTTGGTACTGGGGATTGAATCCAGGGGTTCTCAATCACTGAAGCACATTCCCAGCCCTTTTTTAAATATTTTATTTAGAGACAGGGTCTCGCTAAGTTGCTTAGGGCCTCACTAAGTTCCTGAGACTGACTTTGAACCTGAGATCCTCCTGCCTTAACCTCTTAGCAATAGGACTCTTTTTAAATCTACTTGATTTTAGAAACTGTTGTTAAGACTATATAATAAACCTCTATTAACCCAGAGCTCCACAGATTATTTCAGTTGATATCCATCACACAACATGATAGTGAGATGGGATAGTCACAGTTTTAGAACTGAGACTGGTTATACAATGTGATCCATAATTTCTTCTTTGCTTGCCTTATTACTCTAGTCTCAGAGTGTGACTTCCGTTACACTTTTGCGTTAGTGCATTGGTTTTCATTTTGCTTTAGTGCATTGGTTTTCTAGTTCATAAATTTCATCTGTACAATGAAATTTCCTTGTTTTTGAATTTATTCAGGGAGTAAGAAAGTGAACTATTTTTGTTGTTGTTGTTGTTGTTAATTTACAAGTGGCAGATGGTGAACAGTGTTGCAAAAAGTATACAAAATAAATTTAAGTGGGTGTGATTGCAGATGTGGGTAGAGGATGCCATTGAACATGAAGACAAGGTGCACAGTGCTCAGAAAGTTTTTTCCCCCCAACTCAGAGGCAAAGAATGAATTTATTCTAATTGATCTAATTTTTCTCCTTTCCCCTTTTAGACCTGATGGTAGAGTTTATTGTAACACACATGATGAAGGAATTTCCTATGGATCTCTATGTGTAAGTACCATGATTCATTTAATACGTCCAAATCTGATTTAAAGAATCAAGTGATGGGAAATTTATGGTCTATGTATAGTTTAAGAAAAACAAATTTATATGTGAAGTCTCAGGGAACATTTTGTATATCTTTTCAGAAGGGGAAAAAGTACAAACCACAGTTAGGATTCTGCGCATACCTTCGTTATCACTTTTAGGCACTTTGCATAGGGACCTGGCCTGATGCTTTGAAGCAGTGAACATAGGGGGCTGTTATAATCTAAAGATATGCAATACCAGCTGATGATTTAGTTGTCTTAGAGCTTTAACATTAAAGTAGCCAGTAGTAAATAGAACTAAGGTTGGAAGAGGTCAAGAGAAAGCTTCTGCTAAGGAGCTGAACAGATACTTCACAGAAGAAATACAGTCAGTCAACAAACATGAAAAAATGTTTATCATCTCTAGCAATTACGGAAATGAAAATCAAAACTACTCTAAGATTTCATCTCTCTCCAATCATAATGGCAATTATTAAGAATACAAACAAGCCGGGCATGGTGGCGCACGCCTGTAATCCAAGCGACTTGGGAGGCTGAGTCAGGAGGATCGCGAGTTCAAAGCCAGCCTCAGCAACTTAGCGTGGCCCTAAGCAACTCAGTGAGACCCTGTCTCTAAATAAAATACAAAATAGGGCTGGGGATGTGGCTCAGTGGCCTAGTGTCTCTGAGTTCAATCCCTGGTTCCAAAAAAAAAAAAGAAGACTACAAACAATAATAAGTATTGATGAGGATGTGAGGGAAAAGGTACACTCATACATTGTTGGTGGAACTGCAGATTGGTGCAATCACTTTGGAAAGCAGAGAACTTGGAATGGAGTCACCATTTGACCCAGCTAAACCACTCCTCAGTTTATACCCAAAGGACTTAAAATTGGCATACTATAATAATGCAGCCACGTCAATGTTTACAGCAGCTCAATTCACAATAGCTAAACTATGGAACCAACCTAGATGCTCTTCACCAGATGAATGAAGAAAGTATTGTACATATACACAATGGTATATTACTCAGCCTTAAAGAAGAATGAAATTACAGCATTTGTAGGTAAATGGATGGAACTACAGAATGTCATGCTAAGTGAAATAAGCTAGTCCCCAAAATCTGAAGGCCAAATGTTTTTTCTGATAAGCGGATGCTGATCCATAGTTGCGGGTAGGTAAGGAAGAATGAAGGAACTTTGGATTATGCAGAGGGGAGTGAGAGGAGGGGTGGGACAGTGGGGATAGAAAGAATGGTAGAATGAGACATTATTACCCTATATACATGTATGAAAAAATTTATTTTAAATAAAAAAATTAATAAAAAAACAGGTGAAAAGAACAGAACAGAAAGCACAGAGACAAAATCACACAGATATAGTCATCTTTGATAAAGGTGCTAAAAGATTTTGAAGAAAAGAGATAATTTTATGGTTTTATAATTTTTTTAATGTTGGAGTGCTGACCTTTGACACTGCGCTTAGGAGATTTCATTCTCCCAACTTTAGATTAAGGCATTATTAGTTTTATTTTTAAGTGAATGAATTAAAATTCTGAATGGTTTACAATTTTTTTTTTTTTTAAAAAGGAGAGAAAGAAAGAACTTCTGGTTCTTTCTTAGTCTACATTGTCTTGCCAGTCTAGGTAGAGTCTTCCTAGATAGGCATATTATGTCTCTAATGGCCTGTCTGGGAAAGTCCTGCCTCCTAAGGAGATCTGATTGTCTATCACATTTCTTTACAATGAGAAGCTGGAGGCAATTGAAAATCATCATGCTTTAATAAAGTTTATGTTTTTAAGTTTTTTCTCTCCTTTGCTACTTCTACATTCTTCTTTATAATAAGATACATTATGTCTCCAAATATCTGTATTTTTTTCCTTTCTAAAGCATCTTAGTTGAGTCTGACAATAGGGTTCAAACCTCCAGTTTTGGGAGGCAAGAGAGCAATTTGGTGTGCAGCAAGTTCTGTGTATCTTCTTCTTCTTCTTCTTTTTTTTTTTTTTGGTATTAGGGATTGAACGCAGGGACACTCTACCAATGAGCTGCATACCCATTACTCACATTATTTTTATTTGGAAACAGAGTCTCATTTAGTTGCTGAGGCTGGCCTGGAACTTTCTATCCTCCTGTCTCAGCCTGTGAAGCCACTGGGATTTCAGGCATGCATCACCACACCTGGCTCTCAAGTTCTTAGATCTTACTCCTGTGCCAGGTCTAGGACCTAGAGAGGTAAAATGGAGTTTACATAGAGGACCTCCAGCTTTTTAAATGGCATGTAGATTGTGTAGTCTTGGTTTACTAGTACTGAGTAATGATGTAAACTTTACTTTTAGATAAGTAGGTTGCATTTTGCATTTTTTCTATGTTTTGGGTGTTTAGAAGAAAGGCTGGGGCTTGGATTGTAGCTCAGTGGTAGAATGCTTGCCTAGCACTAGGGAAGCACTGGGTTCATTCCTCAGTACCATATAAAAATAAATAAATAAAGCATTGTGTTCATCTACAACTAAAAAAAAAAAAAAAAAAAAAAGTAGTAGGTCTGGTCCTTAATTTCAGTTCAGAGACCAAGGAAGCTGTTTTTTAAAACCCTTAGCAGAGAAACTTTCTGCTTGTTCTAGATGGGGGTCTCTGAACCTTAGTTCCTTAAGGGTTAAGTTTATTTTTACTGTAGACTTTATTTCTATTTTGATTATCTTTTTTTTTTTTCCTTCCTTTTTGTTTTAGGGATTGAAAACAGGGGCACTTTGCCACTGAACTACATCCCCACCCATTTTATTTTTTATGTTGAGATAAGGTCTGGCCAAGTTGCTAAGACTGACCTTGAATTTGTGATCCTCCTGCCTCAGCCTCCCAAGTTGGTAGGATCATATGTTTGCACCACCATGCCTGGAGATTAGCTTATATTCTAGTTTTAGGTTATGCTATTTACTTTATAGTATAGATCACTGTAGTTCCAGTTTTTTCATTTTATAAGTAGGAAATTATGACTCAAGAGATTAGGTGTTTTTCCCAGGGGTCTTCTTTTCATAAGCACCATTGACTGAACTTGAACCCAGATTTTCTTATTATAAAATTCTGGGCTGTTACCATTCCTTTCCAAGAGTATTAGTTAGCTATTACTGTGAAACAAACTATCCTAAAATCAAACAAGTGTTAAAAACAAGGGTTTAAAACAAGTGTCTCACTGTTTCTGTGGTTTAGCAATCCAAGAGAAGTTCAGATGGAGAGATCTGGCATAGAGTCTCTCACAGTGCTTGAATCAAAGTGTTAGCTGTGTCTGCAGGCATCTGAAGTTCTTCTGGGTCTGGAGAACCTACTTTCAAACTCACTTAAAGGTTATTGGCAGGCTTCAGTTCTTCAGTCACTTGGAACCTCTCCATTAGGTTTTTCAACATGGCGGCTGGCTTCTTCCATAGCAAGTAGTCCAGGAGAGAAAGAAAAGGAGTGTGAACCTAAGATGGAAAGCCACAGTATCTTTTATAACTTAATTCTACAGAACATATCATTTCTTTGAGTTACTGTGCCAACTCTGATACAATGTGGAAAGGGACTATTATGAGGATGCTATGGTTTGAATGTGTCTCCCCCAAATCACATGTTGGGCCCTTAATCCCCAGTGCAACAAGTGTAGGGAGGTGGGTTCTAATGGGAAGTGTTTAGGTCCTCAGGCTCCCCCAGTATGAATCGATTAATGCTGATTATAAAAGGGCTGGAGACTGTGAATTCATTCACTTTTTCCTTCCCTTCCTCCCCTTCTTTATGTCTGTTTCCTTTTCTTTCCTCCTCCTCCTCTTCTCTTGTTCTTTTCTGCATATTTCTGTATATGCCTGCATCTGTGTGTATATGCTCTTGCCTTTCCATCTTCTACCATGGAACAATGCATAAGAGGTCCTTTCCATATGTTGGCATCTTGATATTGGACTTCACAACTTCTAGAACTGTGAGAAATAAATTTCTTTCTTTATAAATGATCCTGTCTGTGGTATTCTATATGGTACCACAAAACAGACTGAGCAGTGGATGCAAATATCAGAAGGTCAGGATTGTTGGGGGGCTGTCTTTCAGGCTGGTATCACCGTTGCTCAGCTAGTAAATTATAAAACCAAGATTCATACTCATTTATCTCTAACCTTGGAGGCTGTACTCTTAACCACTTTTGTGATAAAAAACAAAGGAAAGATTTGTATAGAGTGACTGTGCTGATGGGGCATCAGAGAAGATATCAGAGAAGATTGCATATCACCTGAGTTGTGAAGAAACACTAGGAGTTTTCTATGTGGAGTAAGAGAAGGACATACTAGGTAGGATACCAGCATGAGCATGTTCAGGGGCTTAGAAGCTTAACAATGTGGTATGTTTGGAGACTAGAAAGTGATTATGGCTGGTTAGAGTGTAGTATCCATGGAGGAAGAGGAACAGTAGGAAAAAATTTGCCTGAGACTAAGTGGATGATGGGGAACAGTTGAAGGTAAGGATGACATGACAGAATTATATGTTTAGTACTGTAGAGATATAGATTACTGTCTACCCAACCCTCACATTGCTAGCCAGTGAACCTGTACTAAATATCTTGTACTCCAGCCTCTGCCCCCTTGTACCTAACTTCACCCTCAAAAGAGTTTTTGTATTACCTTGCTTTCTTAGGTGCTTTCCCACCTGTTTTGTAATTGAATATCCCGAGGTTAGGGAAGATGGAGAAGATAGTGAGGCATCAAATTGACAGAGGCTAGGCAAAAGGTCCCACCCTCAGGTTGAATTTTCTTTCTTCATAACTACCCATGGCCATGTTTCCAGATATCCTTCTCCCCCCTTCCAACTTCCTTTCCAGTTTTTGGAATTTGAAGTATTAAGTCCTTTTTAGGTGAATTTATCTGCTCCCCGATAGGCATCAGGTCAGTGTGCTGCTTTCAGTTCTCGTTAGGTACAGCTTTTCAGCAGTATACAGTAGAATGAGAAATTGAAAGCAAAATAAATTTCTACTATTTCAGATAAGTTTATAATCCTCCTGATGAAATATGAAGAAATATGGAGTATGGAAAGACTTAATACTTAGAGCCAGAATCTGGGTCAGAAGTGGAGCAATTTTTTATCAGTGTATGAATGCTGTAGGTAAAGTAATGATGAGGGAAGGTGCTTATACAAAAGAAAGAAAGAAGGAAATAAAGTCTCGCTGGGAGCAGTAAAGGGTAGGAAAACCTAACCAATTAATTTCCAATCCCGACTGTACTTCTTGATTCTTGTTGCTACCTCCATTGCTTCCACAGGATTTGGGAGTGACAAATAGTCTTCAGGGAGAACAAACGCTTCTTATTTTAGGGGGAGGGCAATACTGGTTATTGAACCCAAGAGTGCTTTACCACTGAGTGACATCCCCAGCCCTTTTTATTTTTTATTTCGACGTTGGGTTTGGCTAAGTTGTTGAGACTGGTCTTGAATTTTCTATCCTCCTGCCTTAGCCTACCAATTGCGAGGAGTACAGGCATGTACTTCTGCACTCATCTAATCTCTTCTTAAAGTTACTCTTAATTCAGGTATTCCCAAACCTATAGGTAAGACCCAGAAGAGAGGTACAGAGATTTCAGTAGGTCCTACAAGATTTCAGGAGAATGTGGGACTATCCACTATATATATATATATACACACACACACACACTTATATATTCTTTATAAATATATATAAAATATTTATATAAATATAAAATATGAATATTTTATAAATATATATTATATATATTTACATATAAATATATACATATATTTTTGTGGTATTGGGGATTGACCCCAGGGCCTTGTGTTTGCAAGGCAAGCACTTTGCCAACTGAGCTATATCCCCAGCCCCTCCACTATATATTTTTAAGGATATAACAGTTATTAAGATTTTCATTCTGAGGGCTGGGGATGTGGCTCAGTGATTGAGTTCCCCTGGATTCAATCCCTAGTACAAAAAGACAAAAAAAAAAAAAAAAAACCCAAATTTTCATTCTGCGCTGGGGTTATAGTTCAGTGGTAGAGAGCTTGCCTGGCACAGGTGAGGCACTGGGTTTAATCCTTGGTTTCACATAAAAAACAAACAAAAAATAAAAGTTAAGTTCTTTAAAAAAAAACTTTTTTTTTTTTCATTCTGCTTGGAAAATAGTATAAGTTACTGAGACCAAAAGGCTAATGATGGCATCATTTGGGTAACTGCAGTGACAGGACCAGAGCTTAGGAAAGTGCTGGATTGGCTATGGACAAACTTTTTTTTTTTAATAGTCATAGATGGAAACAATACCTTTATTTATTTTTATGTGGTGCTGAGGATTGAACCCAGTGCCTCATACATGCTAGGCAAGCGCTCTACCACTGAGCCACAACCCCAGCCCTGTGGATAGACTTGGAATGAACCAGAGTGGTGGTAGCAGGGCTTGGGGTTATAGGTTAGTACCTCATTGCTGCTCTGGAGTGATTTAGTGATGTCAAATAGCATTATCATCATGAGCCAAGGTGCAGGAGTCTCCCTATGTGAGAAGACTTGGCACCCAGGGATGTACTGTGCATGGGTCATCATGTGTGTAGCATTTAGCCACGCTTAGTGGCTACAACAAAGCTATAGCACTGGGAACCTAATGACAGTCAGTTTTGTGGGGAAATTGATGGGAGAGTTTGTAGAAACTAAGCAAATCGTAGCTCAAATAAGGGCATCATTTAGCTAATGACAACTGTATCAAACAGGAGATGGCACCCCAGTTTCTAAAATTCAACAAATGATTTGATAACCAATTTGCCTTGGATCCTAAATTGTCATGAATTGTTGTGAATATAATGTCCCATATTGTTTGCCTTTTTTTTTTTTCCTTGCTGTACTGGGGATTGAACCCAGGACCTCATGAATGATAGGCAAGTGTTATATCACTGAGCTAAATTCCCAGCCCTTTTTGTTAATTATTATTTTTTAAAAATTTATTTTGAGATAGGCTCTTGCTAAATTGCAAGGGCTGATCTCAAGCTTGTGATCCTCTTGCCTCAGCCTTCCAGTAGCTAGAATTCTTATTGTTTGCCATTGATTGATTGATTGTACTGGGAATTAAGCCTGGGCACTTTACCACTGAGCTGCATTCCCAACCTCTTCTTGTATTTTACTTTGAGACAGGGTCTCACTAAATTGCCCAGGCTGGCCTTGAATTTATAATCCTCCTGCCTCAACCTCCTGCATTGTTTTACAGGCATGTGCCACCAGCTATTTGCCTTTTGCTTTTTTTTGTTGTTGTTCTTCTTAGTAGTACATGACAGTAGAGTCAATTCTGATGTGTTTATACAAACTTGCCTGTTACTTTTAATTATTAAATTTTTTTTTTTAACCAGAGAAAAGATTTGTATTTTTAGGAATTAAAAGCTATCAATATTTTCCTTTTAATTTTATCTATGGCTTTTAAGTTTTTTTTTTTTTAAATTAGTTATTTCTATTTTAACATATGTTATTATATATTGGTGCATTATAATTATATATATTTATAGGGTACAAAGTATATCATGATCTTTGAATATAAAGCTTTCAAAATTATCAAAGATGAAAAAATATTTTTTGCTAGGTTTCTAATTCTTAAAAATTTCATTCATCTTATTCTTAACTTACTAATTGCTTATTTGGAAATACTCTCAAAAGAATATATTACTGGGTTGTGAATAACTCTGAATATTCAAAAGAACTTTTGTGATGATAGAAAGTTTTTAGCATGGCATGCTAGTCTCAGCTACTTGGCAGGCTGAGGTAGGAGGATTACTTGAACCCAAGAGTTGAAGTCCAGCCTGGCAACATAGCAAGATTCTACCTCAAAGAAAAATAGGAAAGTTCTAAACACCTGTGCTATCCAGTGTTGTAGCCATTAGCTAT
Source organism: Glaucomys volans (assembly GCA_020662805.1). Taxonomy (NCBI): domain Eukaryota; kingdom Metazoa; phylum Chordata; class Mammalia; order Rodentia; family Sciuridae; genus Glaucomys; species Glaucomys volans. Next base: position 79,863 of record JAJEJO010049818.1, read on the forward strand.
AGGTGGCTGTTGAAAACTTGTTTTGTGGTTATTACAACTGAGGAAATGAATTTTTAATTTTATTTTTAATATAAGTCAAATTTAGTTAATTATAACTTTAAATTTTATTTAAAATATAATTTAATTAGATCGAGAGACTTAAGGTCTTTAATTTTTTTGTTTTTCCATCCTATGTCTGCCACTTTCAATAGAGTAATGATACATTCTTTTTCCCTTTTGTCTCTGGAATGATGCTCAAGGAAAAGGAATTGGTGGTGCCCTAGTGACTGTTGACCTCTAAGTGATTATAGCCCCCTTTTCCCATTGACAAGGGAAGTGTGTTGCACAAGCAAGTTGTGTGTGTGTGTGTGTGTGTGTGTGTGAGAGAGAGAGAGAGAGAGAGAGACCATGAATAAGAGAGATTGAGATTTATTTACCAGAAGAGTTGAATGTGTATGTTCTTTTTTTTTTGCATGTGTACATATTCATATCCAACATCTTTAGTGGCCCTAGCAGATCTGCCCCACTAAAGAAGTGGTATCTGTGGTGAGTTGCACTGTATCCTCAGGTTTTTCTCTTTCTTGGTTCCAGACGCTGCATTCAGGTAGTTCATAAACTGCTTTGCTACCAGAAGAAGTGTCGAGTTCGCCTTCATTACACCTGGCGGGAACTCTGGTCAGGTAACCTTCCCTCTTGACTTCATCCTCTTTTCTTATGCCTTTTATGAGTACCTGGACTGGGCTTAAGGCAGATTTTTATTGTTTTTTGTTTTTTGTTTTTTTTTTAACCTTGTAGTTTATTTAAGGTGCTTCTATTTTCATTTATCCTTTTTGTCATTTTTATTTTTCAGTTTTTTTCTAATCCAGACCTGGTCATGTCACATATTTATTCCTTTTCCTCCTTCTTCTTTTTTTTTGTCAACTGGTAAAAACAATCGAATATTTCCTGAGTTCCAATGATTCTTGCTTTGTGTAAAATAGGAGTCAGTGCAAACTTGGATTCTTACTCTGCTCCATTTGGTAGCAGCAGATGGACTATAGGGAAACTTCTGTGTGTTTCCTCAAGATGAGAAATCCAGGAGGAATGTCATAGGGAGAGGGGGTGGGGACGGAGGTGGAGAGATGGGGGAAATCCTGTTCTTTTGTTACATCTGGCATTATTACTGTTTACAGACAGTGTCAATTTTACCACTCCCCCTGTGCCAGAGACAAAACAGCAAATTACAGTGTTTGTCTTTATATTCATTTGGTAGCCCAATAAAGTCCCTGCCACCCCTGCAGGCGGGAAGTGGCTCTTCTCTAAGGGTGCAATTAATGCTGGCTTACCACCCTTTCTTTTGTGTGATTAAATTGGAGGTTTTAGGAAAGCAGAGAAGACATGTTCTCAAGTAGTTGCTTGCTGATAGGTCCTGTGGCTTTTGTGACCTGATAGTACAATAGTCGACTTTAGATGATAACAGTGATGAATGGTTGCCCCACCCATGGGGGAGTTTCTCTGTATTCTGAACAGAAGAGGGTGTGTTAATGTCAGAGGCTTTATAAGAAACAGGCCAGTAACCCAGCCCCCTTCCATGGAATTCATCTCATTTGTTGTGACACATGCTTTCCTCTCAGCCCAATTTGGCTATCTAAATTTAGTCTTCTGTAATGAGAAGTAAAGATATTTAATTAATGGATTAGCTAAGTTTTTGCAGTTATTGTCTATGGTGGTAAAGAGGGGAAGGGAAGCAGGAGAATCATACTTATTGGCAGTAGTGGCCTTTTGGTATTTTAGGAGGGAGGAGTATGATTATGTGAGAGCTTGAGATTAAGATGTCGGAAGTGCTGGAAGTGCTGAAGAGAGATCAAGAGAGTTTGAAAAGACTGGACTGGGGTTGTGGCTCAAAGGTAGAGCACTTGCCTAGCATCTGTGAGGCACTGGGTTTGATCCTCAGCACAGCATATAAATAAATAAACAAATGCAAAAAAGCAAATGTAAACAGTTTATGTCCATAACTGGGTTGAAATTATACATTATAATATTCAACAGTTGGTGGTAGTAATTGTTTCTGCTTGCTGCTTCTGAGTTACTTCTGGTTTTATTTTATTTTTTCCTATTATCTTTCCTTTCTGTCCTGACTATCCTAACTCTGGCCCCTGTGATCTCTCTGACATTTCTCCATCCTCATTGTCCATTGTCCTCTTTCTCCTTGTCCTACTTCATATTGCTCTCTGCATTGCCCTGTTCTGTCCCCCTGAGGTCCCCAAGGCTTCCCGTTGCTCTCCTGCTTCCATCTTATATTCCCTGTCCTCTTGATAAATTGACCTTTTTATCATTGTGAACCGTATTTCTGGTCCTTTGTGCTATTGTCATCATACATTTTACTTTTACAAGTGTCATAAACCCCAAAGTGCGTTGCTATTATTTTTGTTGAAACTGGTTATAAGTTTTTTATTATTTATTTATTTGGTACTGGGGATCGAACCTAAGACCTTGGGCATGCTAGCACTCTACCACTGAGCTACATCCCTAGCCCTCTTTATTTTGCGATAGGGTCTTGCTCAGTTGTCAAGGCTGGCCTCAAACTTACGATCCTCTTGCCTCAGCTTCCTGAGTAACTGGAATTATAGGTGTGTGCCAGCCAGATGATTATCTTTTTCTTCTTTTTTTCTTCCCTCCCCACTCCCTCCTTCCCTTCCTTCCTTCCTTCCTCTCTTCCTATCAGGGATTGAACCCGGGTGGCTTAACCAATGAACCTCATCCCCAGCCTATTTTTTAAAAAAAATTATTTATTTATTTATTTATTTTTGTACACACCCAGCCTATTTTTTATTTTGAGATAGGGTCTCACTAAAATGCTTAGGGCCTTGCTAGGTTGCTGAGGCTGGTTTTGAATTTGTGATTCTCCTGCCTTAGCCTCCCAAGCCGCTAAGATTACAGGTGTGCACCACTCTGGCCAGCCAGATGATTATCTTTTAAAAAGAGATTTTAAAATGTCTTTTATCTTTTTTGACTCTTAGCATTTTGCCATTTTGTCTAGTAACTTGTGAAGACAACCGTCCTTTATCCTGTGCTGGTTGGTTGACTTTGTCTTTGAGAACATCTCATGTTCAGCACTGTTTAATAATCATGTGCTATCTCAGGACTGATTGGTTTGCATTCTAAGGCCCTTGATGAGTTGATGGGAGGTGTGTATGAGTATTGTTAGTGAGGCCTTAGTGAATGCTTGTTCCAAAGGCATGGATACTTGAATTAGAGTTCTCTGCCAAAAGAGGTTAGCTCCTTTTCCTATATAAACAGAGTGAGCCGTCCTGGAACCTGACTGTTTGTATTCATACATGGAATGTACAGTGAGATGAGCAGCAGGTGTTAATGAAAGCTGCAAAATACAACACTGCATCCACTGCTGTCAGAGCCCACAGTAATGTATAAAATTGCAATCAGTGAATACAAGTGGCTATGGTGGATCCACCCACTGCTTGGCTGGAACTATCCCTCTTATGTTGGAATGCCCATGTTTTCACTCTTTATTTGCCTTCTAGACTTTTGGATTTGAGGGAGGTGTGTGAAATTCATCATGGAAAATATGCTTATATGGATATATGCTTGCCCATACATGTGCTGCAAACTATAACTGAATTTTATTTATAAATAAAATAGTAGGCATGTGTTAGATTGGACACACAGGAGTTCTTTGATATCTAGGAAACAATCAGCCAATATCCAAATGCCGTTTTTCCTTTGGAAATTGGACATGTAGTGTCAGTGTACTTCAAGTGCTGGTTTTTATTAATGCTTTTTTACTATAGTTGTTCATCATTATTGGGAAGATAGCCAGAGTTTCCCCAGATTCCCATAATGAATTCCCAGGAGTGGTTTATGGATGAGGAGGAACTAGCTGTATTAGTTGGAGGTTCGATTTTGCCTGATTTGCTTTTCCTACTGTTTTACAGATACAAAGCCCTGACCTACTCCTTACTGCCTCCTGTCTATTTATATGATGCCTGTCACCATGGTATCTGAGTATATAGGGAAATAGGTTTAGGCTAAGTCGAACTAGAATATGAAAGGAAGAAGTCCTGCCTGTCTACTTTTCCCTCCTCTTATTTTCTATTAAGTTGGAAGCTCTTCTCTGATAGCTCCTAATCTGGGTAAAAGCTTAGGTTCTAACTCTCCTTTGATAGAGAAAAGTGGTTTTGGGGTAAGATCCTAGTGGGACAGTTCTTTAGCTCTGCTCTTCATTTCCAGATAAATGTCCATTTGCACATATATATTTTGCTTATAATTTCAAGGAGTTCCTGTGTCATCTGAAGCCCATCCACATTCCAATGTGAAAAGCCCTGTCCTAATTTTATGTTCCATAGTGTCCCAACAAGTTCAATTCTCACAGAACATCTTAGTGTCCAATTACATATTTTTTCTTTATTTTCTGTTTATACTGCATTCCTACTGGGGATGTTTATCAATTTCCTTTCTGAATTGCTTGAGGCTATAGACCATTTTGCTTACTATATCTAATTTCCTATATGTTCCTATAGTACCTTGGGCTTCTGTTTTAGTTCATCATATTGTTTTGCTGTGTTTGCACATTTGTACAGTGATTTGTTTAAATACCTATTTTTCCTCTCAAAAATGTTCCTAAGGGGCTGGGGTTGTAGCTCAGTGGTAGAGCTCTTGCCTGGCATGTGTGAGACACTGGGTTCAATCCTTAGCACCACATAAAAATAAATAAATAAAGGTATTGCATCCATCTACATAAAAAAAAAAAGTTCCTGAAGGGTAGGGCCTATGTTTTAATAATTGTTTTATCCCTATCAGTCTGTATGACACTTAACTGGGATTCAGAAAATATTTGAAAGAATAAATAGGGAGTAGGAAGGATAGTAGAGTGAAACAGACATTATTACCCCATGTACACGTATGACTGCATAACTGATGTGACCCTACGATCAGAACAATGTACAATCAGAAAAATGAGAAATTATACTCCATTTATGTATGATTTATCAAAATTCAGAAATGCATTCTACTGTCATATATAATTAGAACAAATTTAAAAATTAAAAAAAAATGAAAATGAAGAATTTCCATTAATTCTCCTAAAGCAGAATATTGTGTTTGGGCCTCAAAATAATATCCATAATAGAACCCAGTAGGATGGTGGTTCTCATGTTTCTGACAAGCTGATTTCATCACCAGCCATCCAACTTAGTTTTATTTGAGTTGTCCGTTTTGAGGGGTAGGTAATCTCTCTTTCCTTTGTCTCTTTGTAACTTTACCCCACAGATGCATGGTTGCTTTTAACCATGTAAAAATGGAAACTTTGATGGTTTCTATACCATTAACCAAAAGAATGAGCAGAATGTTTAGAGAGAAGCCTGCAGTTGTTGGAAAGGGAACTACTTGAACAGAGCCTCCTGGGTTTATATTATTTTACTTCCACTAGAGGCAGGAGGGCTATTGGGATGGCAGTCTGCATTTTAAATAGTATGGCTTTCCAAAGTCTGAAAACATGGGTTGGTTTGTGTGTGTTGGTATGTGGGGGGTAGTAGGGATTCAACCCAGGGTGCTCTACCACTGAACTACATCCCCAGTGCTTTTTAAAAAATTTTTTTTAGTTGTAGATGGAAACCATACCTTTATTTTATTTATTTATTTTTATATGGTGCTGAGGATCAAACCCAGTGCTTCACATGTGCTAGGCAAGTGCTCTACCACTGAGCTACAACTCCAGCCCCCTAGTGCTTTTATAAAAAACGTTTTTATTTCAAGCAAAGTCTCACTCAGTTGCTGGTGCTGACCTTAAACTTGAGATCCTCCTCTAAACCTCGAGTAGTAGCTGGGATTACAGGCATGCACCATCATGCCCAGCACATAGTTTGATTTCAGAGCAGATTTATACTTACATTTTTTTTTTTTTGAACCAGGGATTGAACTCAGGGACACTTGGCCACTGAGCCACATCCCCAGCCCTATTTTGTATTTTATTTAGAGACAGGGTCTCACTGAGTTGCTTAGGACCTCGCTAAATTGCTGAGGCTGGCTTTGAACTCGCGATCCTCCTGACTCAGCCTCCCAAGTCACTTGGATTACAGGCGTGCGCCACCACGCCCGGCTTATACTTACATTTTTACTCAACATTTATCTGTGGATCACAGTCCTTCTTACCCTCTCACTCTGTCATATCCCTAGGTGGTAAGTCATTATTTTTATCCCTGTTTGTTGGGGAAGGGAGTAGAGATATAGAAGGGTTAAGTGACTTGCTGAGGATCATGGACCCAGACACTCAACAGTCATGATTAGAACTTAGAGTTCCTGACTCCTCTGCTCAGATGCAGATCACTAGGCAACATTTGCCTCCCTGCAGGAAGAAAAACCCCCAAAGCCCCCAAAACAATCTGTTCAGCTTCACTGTGCAAAATAGCATCCAAAGCATTCTCAGCTTTGTAAAAAATAGAGAAATTGTACATGGTTTGACCTTTTAGATACCTACTGGGAAAAATGGAAAACCCAGAGAGTGTCACAGCTTTCTGGATCCAGCTGGCTCTCCCATCACTGGCAGAAGCCTGTGTCTTCATGGTTAGGTACACTTCAAGACTGGGAATTGAGAGTCTTTCTTTGGAAGCTTGTTATACTGCAGATGTTATATAGGATTGAAATTTTTCAAGAGAAGGACTGACTTGAGCCATGAATTTATCTGACAATTCTTGTATAGGCATAGCTTTGGCAATTTGGCAGCCCCTCCTCATTTTGAGAAGCTATTCTCTGAATTTTTAATTATCTACTTTTTTAAGTTTAGTTTCTTTTTTATTTTTGTGGCACTGGGTATTGAATCCAGGGATGCTCTACCACTGAGCCAATCCCCAGCCCCTCCACTCCTGCTTTTTTAAAAATTTGAAACAGTTCTCACTAAGTTGCCCAGGCTGGCCTTGAATTTGTGATCCTCCTGCCTCAGCCATTCACTGGGATTTTAGGCATGTGCCACCGCACCCAGCTAGTTGAGTTTCTTTTTTTAAACCTTTAATTTTGATGTAATTATAGACTTATAGGAAGTTGCAAAAATAGTAGTAGACAAAAATAGTAGTAGCGTTTCATGTACCCTTCACCCAGCTTCCTCCAAGGGTAATATCTTATATAACTACAATATTGCTTCTTTTAGTTTAAAAAAGGGTATCCAGGTGGGAAAGAACATAGCAGTAAAATGCTAGATAGGATAGATGGAAAAAGGAATTTTGGCAGCTGCTCTTGCTATCTTGTTTTTAAAATTGCTTTTCAAATTGTTATTTCTTATTCCCTAAATTTTCTGATTTAGGGAAGTATATCACAAGATATAGACTAGTCTTGATGTATTTGATTAAGATTGCTTTAGCTTCCATGTGCAAAAATCAGCCTATACTAGGGACATATAATTTGGTTTGAGAAGGCCATCATCCTTCTCTGGGTGTCCAGTGAGCAAATAGGTCTGTTATCGGTCTTTTTTTTCAGTTTGGCAGCAAGTGCAGTTCTCAGTTCTACGTCATATGGTGGATGTAGACATGGTCACATTGACCAATACATTTCTTTTTTTTTTTTTTCTTATACCAGGATTGAACCCTGGGGTACTTTATCACTAAGCCATGTCCCTAGCCCCCCCACTTTAAAAAAATTTTTTTTTAGTTGTTAATGGACCTTTATTTATATGTGGTGCTGAGGATCAAACCCAGCACCTCACACATGCTAGGCAAGTGCTCTACTACTGAGCCACAACCCCAGCTGCCCCAGTCCTCTTTATGTGTTACTTTGAGACAGGGTCTCACTAAGTTGCTTAGGGTATCACTAAATTGCTGAGGCTGTCTTTGTACTCATGATCCTTCTGCCACAGCCTCCCAAGCTGCTGGAATTACAGGTGTGTGCCACCTTGCCTTGCTACCACCAGATTTCTTAAAGGGTGATTTTTGCCTGGGGGCTATGGGGTATGTTCCCCAAACTCTAGATCTGAGAACTTTCATATAAAATCTCATTTTCATGATAAAGAAGAGGATGGGGTGGTAAAAAAGAGGATTACTTTGTCCCTAAGTAAATGGGGAATGGGATATGGTTGAGAGCATTAACTTCTCTTTTAGTAGAAACCCATCAACATCAAGGAAAATGGTAAGGGCATAACCTGATTTCCACTTAAAGAAAGTATTGTTCAATTTTTTTGGTTCATTTGGAGGGGTGTGGAACTGTTAGGCAGTGTGGACTGTTGTCATACTGACTTGTTCTGCTCACGTGGAGAAGCTCAGAATACATAAGCAAAGCTATTTCATTTTCTTGTTTGAGTCATTGGCCTCTGTGTCAGTGAGGTGCTTAGGTTTGCAGCCAGACAGATGTCTATATTTTGAGAAGCCACAGTGTATGATTCTCCTGGCAGGTATTGGCTTTTGAGCTCTTTCTGTACCACTCTGCTGGTTGACAATGAGCCTGCTGATTACTGGCATTGTCCCTGGGTAATTGATGATTTTGTCCAGAGATGCTGGAATTGGTTGGGTTTATAATTTATAATGCCTCTGAGGTTTTGGTGGCATTAGCTTATTATATTTGTATTATTTCCCGCTTGTCCTTTGAGTTCCTTGACTTCTCTCTCCTATGCAAGTGAGATGCTAATACTTCTCTTCCATCAGTCACTGTAAACTTATCCATCTCCCCTAATGAGCAGGTTCTGATTTGGGTTCTGTGGCACTTAATTGCAGCCTCATGTCAGACCACAAAATGGGATCTGGCTGAGCCTTGTCTTTGCTTTCTCTTTCTCTTCACAGTATATAAAAACTACTTAAACAGACAGATCTCTTTGACCTGATTCTTTGGAGATATTTATTTGTGCTCTGCTGGAAGCTTTCTGTCTCCTTCCTGTTTTTAATCTTATTTAAATGTCATTCATTTGATTTTGTAATCAAGTCTCCCCCTGCTACTCTGAGACAGGCACCTGAGCTACCACTTAATATTGTCTTCCCATGGTTGGCTTGTTCCTCTCTGCATGTGGTTTACCTTGGGGTGGAGGGACATGTTGTAGTCCTGGAGAAGTTCCCATATCCATTATTCATTCTATTCCTACATGGCAACACACTTTGTTGCTGCCTTCTTTCCCTCCCCCTCAATTCAAAGCAGGATAGAAAAAAATTGGGGAAGTCCTTATTGTGGAGGATATATTAATGCTAGGAACAGCTCAAAAAACAAGGTTCTTTGTGAGATGATGAGAGCCTGTATAAGGTAGCAGCACTCCTTAGGTGGATGATACTGAACTCTTTTGTTTGTTTTGTTTTGAAATGAGGCCTGCCTATGTTGCCTAGGCTGGTCTTGAACTCCTGAGCCTAAGTGATCCTCCTGCCTCAGCTGCCGGGTAGCTGAGACTTCAGGCATGCTCCATTGCACCCAGTTTGAACTCTTTCTATTTGAAAATTAGATTGGCTGCTTCTGCCTCTGGGGATTTACTTGGGACTTAAGGAACCATCAACATACTTTGTTCTGGCTCAGCTTCCTAGAACCTGGACACTATGCACTATCCCTTATTCCACCTGCATTTGCATGCAGAAAAGTCTGAATTTCTACAGTTTTGTAATACTATTTCTTTCTTTCTATTTTGATCCTGGGGATTGAACCCAGGGGTGCTTAACTACTGAGCCCCATCCCAATATCTTTTGATTTGTTATTCGAGACAGAATCTTGCTCAGTTGCTTAGGGCCTTCGCTTGTTGCTGAGTCTGACCTTAAACTTGGCAATCCTTCTGCCTCAGCCTCCGGAGTCACTGGGATTATAGGAGTGCACCACCATGCCTAGCTTTCATAACATTTCACTAAATATGATGCATATCATGCCCCAAGGCGGGGAACATGAACTTAAGCTAAGTTTGAGACTGATAGTTGCCTCTAGTATGGCATCAACAGCGGCAGCAGTTGTAGTCAATTTGCAACTCAGTCAATAAATTTACAACTGTGTAGTCAATACAGACTCAGAAACTAAGATTTCAAGGGGCCTGATAGGAAGGATTTTCCATGGAGAAATGAGCATATATGAAGTACAGTGAACTAGCCACATCAATGTTTATAGCAGCTCAATTCACAATAGCTAAACTATGGAACCAACCTAGATGCCCTTCAACTGGTGAATGGATAAAGAAAATGTGGTATATATACACAATGGAATATTACTCAACCTTAAAGAAGAATGAAATTATGACATCTCCCAGTAAATGGATGGAGCTAGAGAATATCATGCTAAGCAAAATAAGCCAATCCCAAAGATCCAAAGGGTGAATGTTTTCTCTGATATGTGAATGCTAAATCCCAGTGGGGGTGGTTGTGCTAGGGAAGAATAGAGGTACTTTGGATTAGACAGAGGGGAGTGAAGGGAGAGGAGAGGGAGTTTGGGAATAGGAAGGATAGTAGAATGAATTGGACGTTATTACCCTATTATTACCCTAAATGATTACATAACTGATAAAACTCTACACCAAGTACAACCAGAAGAATGAGAAGTTGTACTTCATTTATGTACGATGTGTCAGAATGCATTCTACTTTTATGCACAATTAGAACAAATAAAAAAAAGAAATGAGTATTTATGAAACACCTTCCTACAGCTGTAGCATATTTAATGGCTAATATAATAACTGAAATATTTTACTTCAAAAACAACTGTATTTTTCACTCAGTTCAGGGTAAGAGTATTTGGAGTCAATTATCTGGGACCTCATTCAGTAGATGAGACAGCAAGGATTAAGAGTCAGTCCTGAGCTGGTGCTGTAGCACACGCCTATAATCCCATCAGCTTGGGAGGCTAAGGTAGGTGGATTGCAAGTTCAAAGCCAGCCTCAGCAAAAGCAAGATGCTAAGCAGCTCAGTGAGACCCTGTCTCTAAATTAAATACAAAGCAGGGCTGGGGATGTGGCTCACAGGTCAAGTGCCCCTGAGTTCAATCCCCGGTACCCCCACATACCCCCAAAAGTCAATCCAGAGGATTTTATAGAGTTTCATTGGTATTTAGAACATTGTTACCTTTTTTTTTTTTCTTTTTTCTTTTTTTGGCACTGGGGATTGAACCCAGGGCCCCTCTACCACTGAACCACATCCCCAGCCCTATTGTGTATTTTATTTAGAGTCAGGATCTCACTGAGTTGCTTAGGGCCTCGATAAGTTGCTGAGGATGGCTTTGAACTTGCGATCCTCCTGCCTTAGCCTCCCAAGTGCTGCCACCGGGCCCGGCTACATTGTTACCTTTGATTGTGAGCTTGGATTATTATTCTGAAGACTAATCATATTGCCTTGCAGTCTGCCTAGCGTTCATTTTGAGTTACATTCTTGCCCAAGAGTTCATGGACTCTCTTTGATTGAATATATTTGGTCACTTTCATTTTACCCATCAGTAAGGAAGCACTTTGGCCCTGTACTCATTGCAGTGTACCATGATGTATCAACCAGCCAATATGCAGAGGTTATGCAGGTTGAAATTTTTGTGGGATTTAAGGTAGTGTTGGTGGAAAGCAAAACATTGACTTTAAAAAAAAAATTACCAAAATATACCAAATAGTATGAAAATTTCCATGTAGCTACATTTAAGTATACAGTTCAGTAGCATTTAGTACATTCACATTGTTGTGCAACCACTACCAATTTCTATTTTCAGAACTTTTTCATCATACCAAACTGAAACTCTGTCCACTAAATTTTATTTAGGGACTCTGTCTCTAAATAAAATATGTTATGTTGCTTAGGGCCTCACTAAGTTGCTTAGGGCCTCACTAAGTTGCTGAGGCTGACTTTGAATTTGCCATCCTCCTGCCTCAGCCTCCCAAGCCACTAGAATTCTTATTTAACCTTTCTGAATACCAGTTTGCTCATCTTTAAAATGGAAATAATACCTACTTCATTAGGATAGTTAGAGGGTTCAGTGATAATAGTGTACTTCAAGTGCTTTACATAATGTCTAGTACCCAGGAGGTACCTAATAAATGTTACCTTTCTTTTTTTTTTTTTTTTGGTACTGGGAATTGAACCCAGGGGCACTCGACCACTGAGTACATCCCCAGCCCTATTTTGTATTTTATTTAGAGACAGGATCTCACTGAGTTGCTTAGGGCCTTGCTAAGTTGCTGAGGCTGGCTTTGAACTCGCGATCCTTCTGCCTCAGCCTCCCGAGTGCTGGAATTACAGGTGTGCGCCATCATGCCTGGCTAAATGTTACCTTTCTTATCATTTATGACCATCATGTGTTTTACTTTGAAGAGATGAATGAGCTTTAAAGCAAGTGATTTCTGTAGTTAAGTGTCTCTTTTTAAAGTAGGTGGTAGAAGGCAATAGATAGGAGGAAAGTTTGAGATATTTTTTTGTGAGCTTCTGGCAATTATTAACCCAAGTTGTTACTCTGGGAGGAAATGATGCATTCTTGTAGGATTGATCTTTCTGGCATTGGTATTTTCGGGCAGTTCATTCCTGAGGCTATGGGTACGGGGCCTGTGGGCATCGTCTCTTAGGGCTTGGAAGATTTTATACACAGTGAGGTTGAATAAGCTCATCCTTATCCAAAAGAATATTCACCACAAGTTATGCCATTCTCTTTTGGGGAGTTAGCATCCATTGCTCACCCAATGAAGCAACTGTTTACCCAGTATTGAGTTCCTGTAATAAATTGTCCTTCTTTGGAATCCTCTCAGGCCATGAGTCAGGCCTTTGGTGAAGAAGAGGCTTCATCCTCTTATCCCCTGCTTCCTTTTATTTATTTTATGGTTTGGGAAATTAAACCCAGAGCATTGTGCATGTGAGGCAAGCACTCTACCACTAAGCCATATCCATAGTCCCCTGATTCCTTATAAAAACTGTTACTTAACAGTAATAAACATGATAAACAAAGGCTTAAAGAGAGAGAGAAAAAAAGTACATCTTGCCACTTATATCTTCACAATGGCTACAGCATGTATTATACTTGATCGCAAACTCTTACTGACATTTGGCTAATTAACAATACTCTGTTTATACAACTAACACCTTTTATAGTTATTGTTACTCTTGCCTCTATGTACTGCTACTTCTGTGACTATCCTTGGAACAGTTTGGCTGGTCATGTGCCCAAATGGCATCAAGTGGACACGTGGAGTAAGGGCAGTTTTCTAAAAATGTGTACGTGTGGAGGGGGGTGAGTCAGGAGCAAGCAGCATGAATTTTGTGCTTCTTATGTGTTGGCACTACTGAGAGCCTGAGTGCCAGTTCTCTACTGTCCTTGAAACTGTCCCTGATATGAGGGTGTAGTCTTCTTTGGCCTGCTGTCTAAGCCCTGTGCAAAGCTCTATATAATAACTTATGAATAAACTGGTTAGTAATTGTTGAAACACATTTTTATTATTGTTTTGGTTCTGATTTTGCATTAAAAAAAGGGGATCAGGCTCCCTGTAAAGTCCATGTCCAATCACATTCTGTGTGCAAAATGTAATTTTGAAGAAGGCAACCTTGAGTTAGCAAATTAAGAATAGTTTTAGTCGGTAATTATGTGCTTAAGCAAAAGAGAGATACAAGAGAGGAAACAAAGAAAGAAGGGAAAAGAGATGTGAGAGAAGGGAGAAGTAGAGATGAGACAAGGGCTTATAGAAAGATAAGAATGAGAGGGCCTGCTGAGGTGGCACCTGCTGAGCTAAGCTACTAGGCACCCTCCAGTGCTGAGAGTAGTAGGTAGGTAACAATGAGATATTAAACACCTGTGCTTTAATAAGCAATGGAGGACCAACAGAAAAGGGGTACTAGAAACAATAGTAACAGCCTGAAGCACACCCTTTATAGTAAGCTGTTTTTGCCCCTTTAATATTCAACTTGATCTGTTATCCTTCTTTGTTTATTCTTTTTTTTGACAATATTGAAAAATTGTTATTTATTTGACAGATAACTTCTGAATTAATAAAAAGAAATGACAATAACTTGTACATACATTAATTCAAAACATTTTCACAAAGCACCAAGTAGAACAGTTTCCTGTCTTTCACCAAAAACACCTTTATCATTTAAAGACTGCTTCAAACTTAGTTTATTTAGGTTTTTAATCAAGAAACCTAAAGCTGCCAATCAGAATTTCTAATTAGCATGAGATGACCAGGTTAAACCCTTATGAGTAAAAAATAACTTTTAAGTTTTGACCTATACATTCCAACCAAGGGGATATGCAGGCCTCAAGCTGGTCATCATAGGTCACAGGTCCACAAAACAAATATCCTCACAGCACACAAACAAAACAAGTGCACATACACACAAAGTGAGTCCAAAGTATCATGTAAAATACATGTTGTGCATATTCAAGGGGAGTAATTCCTATTTCCCATGAGCATACAATGCAGCAAGGGACACAGAAACAGACACCATTCACTAACCCACAAGACAGTGGAAGAAATGAAAGTCCTGTGCCTTGGAATGGAGTGGAGGCTTCGCGGACCAGGTGGCATCCGGGCCAGCCAGGAACATGAGTGGATATGGAACCTTCTTTGTTTATTCTTAATGGAATGGTAGAGAGAACACTACAAACAGGACACCAGATTTAATCTCAGCTTAGTAACTAGCTAGGATGAGGTGGAGTGTAGTGGGATATGGGATTTTCTTATCCAAAAATGAGGAAATTGGATTGAATGAGCTCTAAAGTCCTTTCTAGCTCTAAAAATCCATGCTCAGTTGTCAGAGCTTCACAGAAGTAGAACTCCCATTCTATGATCAGGTCAGAGGAGAGAGAGAGTATATGTATAGCATGTAACAGGACACTGAACAGTTGATACGATGAGTGTGAATTGAGGGAGATGATGAAAGAGAAATGCACTATGTCGTAGAATATTTTGGAGAGGGTATTCTCTCCTGAAGAGAAATTTTTTTTTTTTTTTTTTAACTTCCTGTTGAAATCCCTCTAGAGAATTTCTTCTTCCAGGTGGCTTTTTGGGGTAGCAATGTCTGGCCTGAATTATCAGACAGAACACAGTATTGATTCTCAGAGGATCACAATACTGATCTTCCTCAAGACTGTTTGACTCTGCTGATGTGTCTGGCCATTGGGACACAGGTTGCCTCTTGACCTGTGCCAAAATTGCTCTCTTCTTACCCTCATATTTATCACTTTGTCATCTCTGACTCTGAATCCCAGAGATCATGACTAGTTATAATCCAGCAGAGGAGCAATAAATCATTGCTTCCACTTCTTTTTCTCCAGCTTTCCTGCCCCTTAATTACCACATATCTACTGCTGAGCCTGCACCTTTGTTCTGTGTGTGTGTTAAGGACAAAAACCACGTGTGCTACCCAGCCCTTTCTCTTGTACACTGCGAGTTTATGAAGTCTGGTTCACAGAGTTTGTCAGAACATTGGGTTTAGGGGATGGAGTGGGTACCCCCTAAATCACTCAGCAAGGTGGTCTTCATAAGGTGGGAAGTTTGAGCTAGGGATAGTCATTTTTAATGTGAATTTTTAGCTATCTACCTTAATTCCCTGAGCTCCTGGCTAAGCAAGCTGTGTGATCCAGAATGGGATTCCTGTGGAGCCTTTTTTTTTTTTTTTCCTTTTTCTTTTTTTGCAGTCCATCCAACAGATCACTTGTTAACAGACACCATCAAAAATGCCAGCTGGGGTTATAGCTCAGTGGCAGAATGCTTGAGGCCTTGGGTTCAATCCCCAGGACTGGGGAAAAAAAAATGCCAGCTGTCCATCATTTGTCTGTGCATCATAAAATCCCAGAGAACTTACACCCAGGCTGGGGCAAAGAGTTCATAAATGAGGATGCCTGTCTCCTTCAACTCTAGCATTCCCTATTTTATTTGAGGGGAAGATTTAAGCTTTAGAAACAGAATGTAGGTACAACCAGGCTCTTGTACTTTCCTTCCTTGCATGATATTTTTTTCTTTCTTTCCTTTTCTTTTTTTTTTAAGCACTGGGGATTGAACTCAGGTCCTTGCACATACTAGACAATCACTGTACCTCTGAGTTGTAACCCAAGACCTTTGTTTTACAATTTTATTTTGAGACAGAGTCTGACTGAGTTGCTCAGGCTGGCCTCAATTTTGTGATCCTCCTGCCTTAGCCTCCTGCGTAGCTGGCCAGCCTACTGTTTCTTTATTGTATCTGTGCTATTAGAAGACGAGGAGAGAGGGTTGTTGTGTGGTGGGCAGTAGAGTCTGCTGAGTCTTATTCCTACTCATCCTTCCCTGCTGTTCCAAATCAAACCACACATCTCCAAGAGTAATACAAAGCGCAGGTAGGATGGGAGAATGGAATTCTTTCCTGGCAAAGAAATAACTATGGTTTTAGAAAAGAAGAGATTAAGACCTTTTTTTAAAATTTTTTTTTATTTTTATTTTTGTATCTGTGGAATGGGGGAGGTATGAGAAAGAGAAAGCAGACCACAGAATGCTTGAAGTTGCTGACCCCCTTCTGAATCGTTTCCCATCAAGAAGGAATATGTAGAGGAGCATTAATCAAGATGGATATCGAGGGCTGGGGATATAGCTCAGTTGGTAGAGTGCCTGCTGCACAAGCACAAGGCCCTGGGTTCAATCCCCAGCACTGGGGGAAAAAAAGATGGATACAGAAGCAGGATTCATTCCATGGACAAAATTTTGCACTTATTTGCAAAAATATCTTTAAAATTGCACTGTTAACGTAGGGACTTGATAGTCACTTTCTTTACTGAGATTACTTTGGTTTTAGCAATCTCTTCCCCTCACTAAGGGTTTCAAAGCAGAGGAAATAATTTTCAGTAAATATTTTCGCAGTCAAGAGAGGACAGGGCAAGCTCTACTTCTATTTGAATAACTCAGCACTTAAGTATTTTTGTTTTTTCCTTCATTAACTACCTTCTCACCCAGACTGGAAGTTCTACAGTATTGCTGCCATATTTGGTGACCAGTTAGAATGGATAGATGGCCCCCTTAGCAATGATGTTCAAAACAGATAATATGACTAAAGCTTGTTAACAATAGATGCTAGCAGCCTGAGATGGAAGAGGACCCTCATTTTTACCTGTAAATTTAGGAAATTTGATGGGGAAATCACCGTGTGGGAGTAAATTTGGAACACTAAGATGTCAGTTTTATAGTCAGATTTCTGAGCTTAATTGCTATTTAAGAAATGTAAAAAGAAGTAGGTTTTTAAAAACTTAATATGAACAGATAAGCAGACGTGTGCCTGGGAAGGTTAGTGCTTTCCTCAGATATACCAACTTGTCTACTTTTTTAGGGGAGGGGGTTTGTTGCTAGGGATTAAACCTCAGACTTTGCACATGCTAGGAAACAGTCTTATGCTGAATTGTACCCCCAGTTCTTAATCTGCTCTTTAAAAGACTTGGGGTAAGTCCCCCAAATCTTACCCCAAAGACTTGGGGTAAGACCCCCAAATCACAAGCAATAAAAGCAAAATGGACAAATGGGATTGTCAGAAGATAATGATAAGTTTGAGTGAAAAGATAACCTATAAAATGGGAGAAAATATTTATAAGCTATTCATTTGACAAAGGATTGATATCCAGAATTGGTAAAGAACAATAACAACAACAAAAAACCCATAATAACAACAAAGTAGAGGGCTGGGGTTGTGGCTCAGTGATAGACTGCTTGCTTGGCATGTGTGAAGCACTGGGTTTGATTCTCAGGACCACATATAAATAAATAAATAAAATAAAGGTCCTTTGACAACTCAAAAACATTAAAAAAATAAGAGCAAAGTAATTCAGTTAAAAAAATGGACAGGGGACTAAGGGTTTAATTCAATGGTAGAACATGTACTTAGCGTATTCCAGGCCCTGGGTTCAGCCCTAGCAGCAAAAAAACAAAGGGCAAATGATCTGAATAGACATTTCTCAAAAGAAGAAATACAGATGGCCAACAAATATATGAAAAAGACTCAGTATTATTTGCCATCAGAGAAATGCAAATCAAAATCACAATGAGCTATTTCACTGCTGGGAGGATGTGGACAAGAGAACTCTTATACACCATGGGGTGATGTAAATTAATATAACTCTATGGAGAATTGTATGAGAGTTCCTCAAATAACTGAAAATAGTTCTCCCTTATGATCCAGCTGTCTCATTTCTGAGTATGCATCCAAAGGAAATTAAATTGTCATTATCAAAAAGATACCTGTATGCTCATGTTATTGCAGCACTATTCACAGTAGCCAAGATATGGAATCAACCTAGGTGCCCATTACCAGTTGAGTGGATTTTTAAAATGTGGTATATATACAAAATGGGCTATTACTAAGCCATAAAAAGAATGAAATACTGTTATTTGCAGCAAAATGGGTGGAACTGGAAGACAGTGCTAAGTGAAATAAGCCCAGCACAGAAAGACAAATACTCCATCCTCTCTCATATACAGAAGTTCTAAAAAGTCAGTCTCAATGTGGAATAGCCATTACTAGAAGTTGAGATGTGGACATGGGTGAAGACAGAGGGACATTGTATAAAGATTTCCAAAGACGGATGGAAAGAATAAGATCCAGTGTTCTGTGGCACAGTGGTGTGATTATAATTCAAAATAACTTATTAAATATTTTATGAAGTATTAGACGAGAAGAGCTCAAAGTCTCTAAAGAAATAAATAATAAGGAGATGGAAATGGCTGTTTACCCTGATTGGTACACACTGTCTTTATGAATTGAAATAGCACACTGTATCCCATAAATATATACAATTTTTACTTGTTAATCAAAACAAATAAAACACCTTGGTAGCTAAGGCTTACTTATGCTAACAACAACTTTGACTTCTATAGAGCTACTGTGCTTTCATTTAACTTTATTATGATTTGCATAGTTTGTTAATGTCTTCTTTTTCTCCCCCCCACCTTAAAGCCTTGATAAATTTGCTGAAGTTCCTTATGTCAAATGAAACTGTACTTTTGGCCAAACACAACATTTTTACATTAGCCCTTATGGTGAGTAATACAACAAATATTTCTTTTTCTAAAGCCATATGCTAAGATAGAAATGGGACTGGTTTGAAAAAGGAGCAGGTAGTCTAGGGACTAAGCTGTAGAGGGAACTTGGCTATATCTCTTTATGGATCAGGTTCTCTAGATTACTGCTCTCTACTCTCACCTATGTATTTGATGAACCTAGGACTCTTTTTTTTTCCTTCATGAGAGTATATTGCCTGGCAGCTGGGGGGATAGGTCAGATTTCTGTGTATGAACAGAGAGCCTGGTCTCAACTGAGAGACTTTACTACTACAGTCTCTATATTGGTAAAAAACAAAGCCGTTAGAGGTGTCCCAGCTAGATGAGTGTTTCCATCATGTCTGTTTGGTTTCTGAGGGACATTACAAATGCTTGTTTATTTGGCTGGTTATTTGGGATACAAGGATACCATTTTATCTTTTGACTATCTCTGTTTGTTTGTAGATGTTCAACATTTGTGGGGGAAACGTCCTTATCTGTAGAGTTAGCTAATTTCCATTGTAGAATTGTACCTACCATTGCCAATTTCAAGCTATCTACACGACTAAAATCAGAGTTGAGAAGAGATGTACAGTAGCACACCATTGTATAGTATTATCACCACTCAGATTATTAGAGGTATAAATTAATCTCAAGACATAGGTCATAGTAAAAGATAGAAAGTAATTAGGAGGTGATAAGTGTGAAATATTTATTCATTTTAATATAATTTGTTTAATTATACATTTATATGAATGAATTCTTAATATTGACTGTGTTTTACAACTAGTGTACATAATCCCTGAAAATTTGTCCGCTCTTACAAGCCTGTAAGAGTTGGTGACTACATACCACTGATAATACCTTTCTGATCTTCATAGCCTGATGCCTCTATATGGGCTATTGCTTCTCTTTTAGATTGTCAACTTATTTAATATGTTTATCACATATGGCGACACATTCCTGCCAACCCCCAGCAGCTATGATGAACTTTACTATGAGATTATCCGCATGCACCAGAGCTTTGACAACCTCTACTCCATGGGTAAGCTATCATTTTTTTTTTTTTTTTTTACTCAGCTTTCTCCATCCCCTGTTTGTTTTTTGAAAAATAAAAGGAAAACACTACAAAAGATTTTACTGTATTGGGTTGATGCCTTTGCTTGGCATAAACATATAGTAGTTTCCTCTTCTTAGGCAAAAGAAAACTACATGTGGGCCATTTTGCCTTTAGGAACTCAGATTTAGTCTCAGTGCAAAGCTGGTTAGCATCGTTTTGTTGATGTTTGTGAAAGGGAGAATAAAAAGGCTTATGGATTCAGCAAATGCCAGTGAGGTGAATGGGGGTGAAAGAGTAGGTGGGAATTGATAGCAGCAAATAGAAGAGCTTGGATCCCAGAGGAACATTGTATAATTTGAGAAGGTAAAAGGTTTTAAGGAATCTTAGTGTACCTATGTATTTTTAGTATAATTTAAAGAAGGATTGGGCAGTGGATAAACATCATTTTTTTAAAAACTTTTAGTAAAATTGATTCACTAAAAATGTACTCTACAGCCACAGTGAATATGACTTATTTCTGAAAGAGGTAATGTGTCTCTGCAAATTGGAAAAAGGGTCTAGTGAATCCTAAC
This sequence comes from Glaucomys volans, assembly GCA_020662805.1. Classification (NCBI taxonomy): domain Eukaryota; kingdom Metazoa; phylum Chordata; class Mammalia; order Rodentia; family Sciuridae; genus Glaucomys; species Glaucomys volans. The sequence goes on from JAJEJO010049818.1 coordinate 100,357, forward strand.
TGGAGTTTGAAAGGTAAGGAAAGACTTGTAGATTATACAAAAGCAGAAAGCCACTCAGTAAAACTATCGTATTTTAAAAATCCTGATATTAGCTTTATTAATGTATAAGTGATGCATAATAAACAGCACACATTTAAAACATACAGATTTTGATAAATTTTGACCTATGTATGTATGTGAAATTATCACAGTGATCAAGATAATGAACATATCCATTGCCTCTCAAGCCTCTTTATGTCCCTTTAGAATCCTTCTCTCATGTTCCTCTCCCCACCTGTACTGGCTGTATCCCATCCCTTGGCAGGCACTGATCTCTTTTCTGACACTCCATAGTGATGTAGTTTGCTTCTTCCCTCCTGATGAGAATATTTGTAAAAACTCTAGCCTATCCTTGGAACTTCTGTATAATGAGAAAAATAGAAAGGATTTAAAATCAGTACAAAGAGAAGGAGTAGAAGCAAACAGTGGAAAAGAAGTTGTCTGAGAGGGTTTTTTTTTTTTTTTTCCTAGTAGATTTTAGTTTTTAGAAGAGTAGGGGAACTTTTAAGAGAGCCATCATACCTTTGCTATGATGTCCTAGGTTGCTTTCAACTTTGAAGTGTCAGAAAACTCTGATTTAAACTGTTTAATTCTCAAACAATAGGAGAATTATTATACCTTGTATTAACTCTAAGAAACAAAAATTATTATACCTTGTAAGAATTCTTGAATGGTAGCTGGGCATGGTGGCACATGCCTGAAATCCCAGTAGCTTAGAAGGCTGAGGTAGGAAGATCACGAGTTCAAAGCCAGCCCCAGTCACTTAGCGAGCCCCCAAGCAACTTAGTGAGACCCTGTCTCAAAACTCAAAATAAAAAGGGGTGGATATGTGGCTCAGTGGTTAAGCACACCTGGGTTCAATCCCCAGTATCCAAAAAAAAAAAAAAAAAAAAAAAATTCTAGAACGGTATGATCAGTTAGTTGATTAACAATGTCTGCAAAAACCCAGGTTTTTCTATGTCTCTGCTGTCTCAGAGTAACAGCTTTAGCATCAGATCAGTTCCCCTCAAAACAAGTTCTAGTTGTAATGTCAAAATGCATCTTTTTTTAGGAGATAGGAAGTCTTCTTGGAGAACTCTTCGACTGACCTCTCATTGGCCAAATGTGTTCAGTGTACCCTGTTGTGGTTGGTCTGGCTTCACAAAAATCCTTGTTTTCTGAAAATAGAGAATTTTCTAAGATTGAGGAACTGCTTCAGAGGCTGTGGCATCCATCTGTAGATGAATAAAAATGTCTTTTAGTGAGGAAAGGAAAGGGGAGTTTGAGTGGAAGAGATATTTTATGAAAGCCTCACATAGCTGCCCAACTGGGCCATGTACCCAGTCAAATGGGATACACCTTTGCGTAGCTTCAGCAACAAGATAGAGACGATATCTATGAATGCCAACATCTGCCAAGGGAATAAAAACGTTAAGTAGAAAACACAAAAAGGAAAGTAAAACTTTTCATTAACTGCTGGATGCAGTAATGCACACCTGTAATCTCAGCTACTTGGAGGCAGGATGATGGCAAGTTTGAGGCTAGCCTGGGCAACTTAGAGAGATTTTGTCTCAAAATAAAAAAAATAAAAAAGGGCTAGGGATATAGCTTAGTGGTAAGTGCACACCTGGGGTTCATCCCCAGTCTTGGGGGAAAAAGTTACTAACTGAATGCCATAGATATTATGTTATAGTGCTCCCCATTTCATGGAAAATGCGATAAAACTTGTGGTAGAAAAAAATGCTTTTTTAGTTAAGTTTCTTGAGGCATAATTTATATATATAATAAAATTCACCGTTTTTTTTTTTTTTTTTTTTTTTTTTTTTTTGGTACCAGGGATTGAACCCAGGACACTTAAACACTGAACCACATCCCCAGCCTTTTTAAATATTTTATTTAGAGACAGGGTCTTACTAAGTTTCTGAGATTGGCTTTGAACTTGCAATCCTCCTGCCTCAGCCTCCTGAGCCACTGGGATAAAATTCACCCTTTTTAATATACAGTCTTGAGTTTTGACAAATGCATTTAGTAGTATAATTATCACTAAAATCAAGATATAAGAGTTTCATCATCCCCAAAATTTCCCTTGTGCCCTTGTGAGGTCAATTCCTCTGCCCACTCTCAACCCCTAGCAACCACGAATCTGTTTCTATTGCTTGAATTTTCTCTTGCCCTGGGTCATAAACATTGTGATTTTTGTGGTATGACTGCTGGATTTGTTGTTACTTTATCTAATGTTGGGCACTGTTCTGGATGCAGTTTTGTGATGTGGAAACAGCTTGATCCTTTCAAGGTCTGTTTGTAAAGGTTGAGGGCAGGTCAAGAGCAACTTTTAATGTAGGCTAACTTGGTTCCATTACTAATACAGTACCATCTGATTGATACCCCATATATTAGTAGGTCTTTTCACTCCTGCTGGTGGAGCCTGCCATGAGCTCCTCAGTCCCTCTTTTCCCATGGTTATTTGCCCTCAGCAGTTTCCTTTTCCATATGTACAGATCAGTGCTCAGCAATAGACACAAGTGTACCCATCTACAGATCTCTAGAGTTTTCTTTCAAAATTCCTCCTTGCCAGCTCCTTGCCCCATACTTTCTAGATGCCTTGTCCTTTCCAAAGGCTGATAGTTATGTTTTCAACTTGGTAATACTTCTGGCTTCTGTTTAGGTTCCTCTTCCCTGCCCTGCAGCCTGAAAACTTCTCCATGTAATAAGTTGGGGTAATCATAGGGTGCATGTTTGTTTTCCATCTGTCAGGTATCACAGCTCTATCCTCCCTGTTGTCTAGTGTCTGATAACCATTGTTTCACATATTTTTCCCCAGTTTTTTAAGGGAGGAGGGTAAATTGTGTCTTGTTATTTCATCATGGCTAGCAGAACACCGCTCACTGAGACATTTTTGATAAAGGCACATGCTTAATGTTCCTATGGTATTATTTTACTAAAGTCTACTTTAATAGGAAGGACTTCCACAAGAGCTGTCCTGAACTGTAAATTGCATCATGTTTTGAATTTCTTTCTTTTTTTAAATTTCTTTTTCATTTTTACAAAGATAGATAATTACCAATACTAAAGAAAAAGCACAGGAAAAATTTTAAATCTTTTAAACCTTTGATTCTATTACCATCACAATTTTCATGTTGTATATGGCTTCACATACACAAATAGTTTAACATAGTTGTAATTGTAATATATTATTTTGTGAGTTGTTTCATTTTTTTGATACTGGGGATTGAATCCAGGGGAACTTTACCATTAAGCTGTATTTTTTATATTTTATTTTGAGACAGGGTCTCAGCTGAGGCTGAGCTCCAACTTGCTGGAATTAAAGATTTGTGCCACTCTGCTGAATTTATTTTTTTTTAATTTTGTGTTTTTAACTTAACTTATATCATCTCTTCCTCCTCCTCCTTCTCCTTCTTCTACTACTTCTCCTCCTCCTCCTTTATTGTTTTTTTTTTTTTTTTTTTTGGTTGTTGTACTAGGGATTGAAATTATGCTAGTCAAGCCAGTGTTTGACCCCCAGCACTATCATGCATATTTTTTTAAGGCCCTCTTTTAATAGCTACATAGTATGTTATTATTGTGTACCATAATTTACTACATAAGTGATTGTTTTAGTCTGAGGCATTTAAGGCATTTTGAAATAATTTTGTTCTTAAATTTACAAAAGAACATAAAAACCAATGACATTACTAAAGGAACTGCATGATGAAGTCATGTGGTTGCATATCCACTAAGGAACAGAGCTGATGGGATATTTTGGAGCAATAATCTGTGGGCAGAGTTAAACACCTTTCAAAATGTGAAGAGGAGACAGTTCAGTTCAATTCCATATATGTTTAGGTCCCTATAATCAGAAAACTTACGATCTAGTGAAAAAAGTCAGTGCATCTAAATAAAATTCACAATTGAATTGAAAAAGATATATCTGACCTGCTGAAGCAGTTTGGTTCATTTTATGAATAAATTTGCATATACAATGAGTAGAACCTGAATTCAGAATGGAGACCCCTAACTTGAAACTTTCCCAATTTTCCTTACACTCAATCTTGTAAATTAGAAAAGCAGTAATGATAATTACTGCTTTACTGATTTATTACTGCTTTACTAATAAATTAGAAAAGCAGTCTGATAATGTTTTACTAAGGCTTCCATCTTGTCTTCTCTTTCATAAAATTGTATGTATTTATAAAACTGAGGCATTGATAGAACAGGTGCAGAACAGCCAGATAAGTTTTGGTTACCTATCATAGCCACAGGTCCTCCTTCTGATAGAGCTACTGCTGCTGTATTTCTTGCTTGGGATTCTGGATCAGGAGAATATGGTGATGCAAACTGATCATCCATCTCTCTCTCTCTCTCTCTCTGGTTTGGGGATTGAACCCAACGGTGCTTTACCCCTGACGTACATTCCCAGTCCTTTTTATCTTCTAGTTTGAGACAGGGTCTTGCTAAATTGCTGAGCCTGGCCTCAAATTTGCAATCCTCCTGCCTCAGCCTCCCGAGTTGCTGGGGTTATAAATGTGTACTACCTCATCAAACTTGATCACACATTTCTTAATGTTAGGTCCGCCCTTCCTTCCTTCCTTCCTTCCTTCCTTCCTTCCTTCCTTCCTTCCTT
>JAJEJO010049818.1:105005-157773 GCA_020662805.1 Glaucomys volans
CTTCCTTCCTTCCTTCCTTCCTTCCTTCCTTCCTTCCTTCCTTCCTTGTCTCAGGTAGATTTATTCATTCATTCATTTGGGAGGCAGTCTATTGAAATTAACAATAGCTAAAACTTCCACAGCTCTGTGCAGTCACTAATCTAAGAGCTTAATAGGTATTAACTTTAATTCTCAGAACATTCCTTTCATGTGTGTATTGCTAGTTATTCTCTAGTAGGTGGTAAGGGCTGGACTTGATGGACTGTAAGAGTTGGCTTCAGCGATCATACTTTTATTTTTTAAGTTGTCAATGGACCTTTATTATTTATTTATTTATATGTGGTACTGAGAATTGAACCCAGTGCCTCACACATGCTAGGCAGGTGCTCTACCACTGAGCTATAACCCCAACCCCAGAGTTTATGCTTTTTTTTTTTTGGAACTGGGTATTGAACTCAGGGGCAGTCGGCCACTGAGCCACATCCACAGCCCTATTTTGTATTTTATTTAGAGATATGGTCTCATTGAGTTGCTTAGTGCCTTCCCCTTGCTGAGGCTGACTTTGAACTTGCGATCCTCCTGCCCTGAGCCTCCCGAGCCGCTGGGATTACAGGCGTGCACCACAGTGCATGACTGAGATCATGTTTTTCTGTTTTTTGTTTTTAAAATTGAGATCATGATTTTTTTAAATTTTATTTATTATTTTTTTTAACTTATTGATTCATTGAACACAAATGGAGTACAATCCCCAGTGCTGCAAAAAAAAAAAAAAAAAAAAAAGTCAGCATGCTTTTTAATTACTCATTTCTCTGCATGACTGGCTCTAGAGTCATTCCCTCTAGGTTAAAATTCCACACCCATCACTTACAATTTGTGTGAATGACCTCAATCAATTACTTGTTTCCTATGTGACTCCGTTTCCTTGTCTGTATGTCATATTGCATATAATCTAACTTTGTCCAGTGTCTGGTGTATAGTAAATTCTCTACATGTTTACTTCTTATTAATGAGTCATTCGTTAAAAACATACATTTGAAGTGCCTATCAAGTGCTTGTTCTTTTAAAAGGAGCACTCGTGCTGTTTTGTTCTCTTTTCTAAATGGCACACTTTAATGTGTGACTCTGAGGATCATAAATGGCATGGGACATGTTTAGTTTTACATTTCTGTCTTTTCTCTTCTTATGAGAAAGAATCTTTCTGTTGATTCATTTTACAGGTCACACATTAAATCAGACTTGTAAAAATAGATTATTCCTTGATTGAAACATGACTACCCTCTATCTGGAAATGTTATTTGTCTGTTTGTCTAAGCTTATGCCTTTAGGTTCAGAAAGATATACATGGAGCAGGAGAGCACGCCAATTTAGCCAACCAGTTCCACAGAATTAGCCCAGACTAGAGAAATGACCAGTATGGCAGCCAATTTATGCTCAAATTATCACTCCAGCATAGATTTTAAATGAAAGTAAAAACTAAGTTTTAGAGCTGGGTACAGTGGCACGTGCCTGTTATCCCAACGACTTGGGAGATGGTGACAGAGGAATACAAGTTTGAGGACACCCTCAGAAATTTAGTGAGATCCTCAGCAACTTAGTGAGACCCTGTCTCAAAATAAAAAATAAAGTGTTGGGGATGTAGTTTGGAGGTAAAGGTCCCCTGTGTTCAATCCCCAGTTGCCCACCCCAAAAACAAAAATAAAAACAGAAAAATTACTGGAACCCTGTTATTAGGGAGTGGCAGGTGGGAAGCAACCCAAGACAGATGGCCTAGAGTATTCTGATAGAAAATAAGAAGTTAGAGAAAAAAGTTCCTGAAGAATATAGTTGAAGGGGTTCTATAAGTCCTTATAGTTTTCTCTAAGCTGAGGATGTTTGTTAACAGAAGATTGGCACAGGCTTTGTTTGGTTATTCTGTAGTGCTATTCTGAGATGAGTCTTCATTCCTCATATTTGTGTTTTATATCACGAATTTGACAGATCTGTATCCTTTGCTTCTTTACAGTCCTGAGGCTTTCTACTAATGCAGGCCAGTGGAAGGAAGCAGCTAGCAAGGTGACCCATGCATTGGTTAATATCAGGTAAGAAATGAAAATTTCTCTCTTTCAGAGTTCCTTGACTCATCCTGAGGTTTATTGTACCTTTCTAAGTAGAATGCATTGAACACTATTACTATTTTAAGCCCTGGTGCCTGTAGGAGTAGAAGAAATTGTCGTACTTGATCAAGAAAAGCAGGAGTACATGAGGCTTTCATTTTATCATTTTGAAACAGCTCGAAGTGCTGGCTGTTCTGTGAATTTTCTACCAAGAGATGGTTGTAAGCCCTTTTCAGGCATCTTAGCTGCCAAAGTATTTTCTGTGTATAAGCCATCTGAAAGCTTTTCTCTGAATATTTCTTCTGCTCTTCTCTATGACTTTAGTGGATGAGTCATGGGCATCTAGAACTTTGACATTTTACTGTATGTGGTTCTTTCTATTTGTGGTAAACAGAAACAAATGGAGTCCATAGGGCTAAGTCATTTTAGGTTCCTTATGAAATAGCAAGGCAGTTACATAGTGCTGTATGTGTTGGATAAAATTGTATCAGATGTGGTCAGGGTCCTGAAGAAGCATTTTACTCACAGGAGTGAGTGGAGAGATAAGTGGAGAGGAGAAAGTGCTTTTGGTATCATGAGACCAAAATCTGACTTTTCTTCCATTCCTTCCTCCCTTTGTGCCTATGATTTTCCTTTTTCCCAACAGTTATTAAATTGTTTTTGCAAACAATTAAAAAATTAATGTTGAGTAAAAGAGGCAAACCCCACAGATGGGGAACTTGATTTGGCTCCAGATGTAAGCCTTTCCAGACATTCCCATAATAGTAATGCACATTTACAACTTGGTTCTAATGTGTGACAGAGCTGGGTGTGAAGTTTGTTTCTGTATTTTTTTTTCTTTCTCTTTTTTTGTAAAGGTAAAATTTCCTGTCTGTGTGGTGATTTACTACAGTGCTTGGCGATTCTGAGAATAAAAGGAAAAGTGTGAAATGTGTGTGTGAGGAGGACTGGGATGAGGGAGCAGGGGATAAGATGTGCTAACAAGATTGCAGTGAAGATTGGACTGCCTTACCTGTCTCCAGAGACATTTTGCAGCAAACACAATTTTATAAATCTCACAAGTAAATGCATATCTACACCTAGCAAATAATCTAGACACTGTGGTAAAATCTTATGATAAATGTGAATTTCTGTAAGAATCAGGAATTACAAACTGTCTTCTTCAAAATATCCCTTTGTGACCCAAGGGCAGTATGACAAATGTGGGTGTTTGAAGGAAGTACAAAGTTCTGGGCTAGAAAATGAAGTGCATATGGGTGTAATTTATATTGTGGTTATTTATTCATGTATTTACGTAGACTTTCCAGGCAGCTTCTTTTCATCTGGGGCCTGTTTCCTTGATCACACTCTCCTATGCTTGCTGTATTTCTTGCTTTCCTTTCAGTGGTTTCTGGGTTGACTGCTGTCCTCATTCTCCCCACAGACTATCAAGCAATTGATTAAAGCTTTGGTTTCTTTTCTGTCCTTTTTTTTTTTGGTGTAATACTGGTGATTGAACCCAGGGTGCTTTCCCATCTAACTACATCTCCAGATATTTTTATTCTTTATTTTGAGATAGGGTCTTACTCAGTTTCTGAGGCTGCTCTTGAACTTGGGATCCTCCTGCCTTAGCCTCCAGAGTCTCTGGGATTATAGGCACGTACCATCACATCTGGCTGGCCTCTCCTTTTTTTGAATAATGGAGATGAAATTGGGCTGAGCCTTGAAAAGATGCCCTAACTATGACCTCTTCCTTTGTTTTGCATCACTCTGTCAGGCCTCTACTTTTATTTTCATTCCTCAAACTTCCCTGATGAGCTTGCTGCAGAGAATAATCACATCATTTTCACTGTTGCTAATGAATTAGAATATATGCCTAAAGTAGCAAAGACCCATTCACTTTTCTCAAGAGATTACTGGAAAGAGATATTTGAATTTACACACTAAATCCAGATCATGAAGAATACTAAGCACAGAAATTTACATTTTTTTCTTTCTGACATCTGTTTTTATTTATTAATTGCCAGACTTGGTGCTGCCCTTTCATACACTATCTTTTTTTAATCTTCAAACTCTAGATAATATCATGTTTCTTAAAATATACATTTTTACCAGTGAGGAAACTGAGTCTTAAAGATACTGTGAATTGTGGTAAAACAGATAATAATAGGCTTTTTTTTTGTACCAGAAATTGAACCCAGGGGCACTCCACCACTGAGCCACATCCCCAGCGCTTTTTTGTATTTTATTTAGAGACAGAGTCTCACTGAGTTGCTTAGGGCCTCACTAAATTGCTGAGGCTGGCTTTAGGCTCTCGATCCTCCTGCCTCAGCCTCCCAAGTGCTGGGATTACAGTTATGCGCCACCGAGCCCGGCTTAAAACAGATAATAATAGGCTATTCAGCTATAAGCCTAGAGCTCTTTCTTCCATACCATAATACCTCTTTCTTTTAGAGTACAGCAAAGGCTACTGTGAAGGTAAACAGAGAACACAGCATGAAAGAAGCATGGAAATTTGAGCTACAAAAACTGGAGCTTTTATATTTGTCTTTACCATTCACTATATGACCTTGAACAAATTATTATTATTTTAATTAATTAATTAATTAATTAATTTATTTATTTTGCAGTGCTGGGGATTTGAACCCAGGGCCTTGTGCTTCCGAGGCAAGCACTCTACCAACTGAGCTATGTCCCCAGCCCCTTGAACAAATTATTTAGCTTCTCTGGACCTCTTTCTATCATCTATTAAACAGGAGTGGTGGTGATATCAACTATTTCACAGGAGAGTGGTTGTAAAAATTATATCATGTTACCGGGTATGGTGGCCCACGCCTATAATCCCAGAAGTTCTGAAGGCTGTGGCAGAAGGATCACAGGTTTAAAGCCAGCCTCAGCAAAAGCAAGGCGCTAAGCAACTCAGTGAGACCCTGTCTCTAAATAAAATATAAAATAGGGCTGGGAATGTGTCTCAGTGGCCGAGTGCCCCTGAGTTCAATACCAGGTTCCAAAAAAAAAAAAAAAAAAAAAAAAAATTTACATCATGTATATTAAAGCTCTTAGTGCTGGGCACATGCCTGTAACCCCAGCAATTTAGGAGATCAAGGCATGAGGATCAAAAGTTTGAGGCCAGCCTGGGCGATTTAGTGAGACCCTCTCTCAAAATAAAGAAAATAAAAAGTGCTAGGGATGTAGCCCAGTGGCAGAGCACCTCTGGGTTCATTCTCCAGTACCATAAACAAAACAAAACAAAACAAAACCTCTTAGGAAACTACAAAATTCTGGTCATTTCACTTAGCATAGTGTCTTCAGGTTTCATCCATCTTACAGCATATGTCAGAATTCCTTCCTTTTTAGGCCATATAATCTCCCATTTTGTATATGCACCACATTTTGTTCATCAGTTTATCTGTGGGTGGACACTTGAGTTATCGTTCCCTTTTCTTTTTCCTTTTCCTTTTTTGGGGGGGTGGGGAGCAGGGTGGCTAGATACTAGGAATTAAACCCAGGGCTGCTCTACCACTAAACTACAACTCCAAACCTTTTCTATTTTTTATTTTGAGACAGGGTTTTGCTAAGTTGCTGAGGCTGGCCTAAATTATAGTTGTGTGCCACTGTGCCCAGCTCTACCTTTTCTTTGTTGTAAATAATGCCACTGTGAATATGGGTTCTGTTCCAGACTTGCTTTTGCTTCATTTTGGCTATACCCAGAAGAGGAATTGCTGGATCATATGGTAGTCCTGTATTTGAGTTTTTGAGGAATTGCCACAATGTTTTGTTGTTGTTTTTGCAATGCTGGGAATTAAAGCAAGGGCCTTGAGCGTGCTAGCCAAGCACTCTGTCACTAAGCCACATTCCCAACCCTGCACCGTTTTTTAGGTTTAGCATTTTAAGCATTTCTTAGAGTATTTCCTAAGTACATTTTCATTTTTCCCTCTGTAAAAGTTAAGATATTAACCTGAAAAGATGTTTTGCTTTTCCTTGTAGGTGGACATTGATGCCTTTGGATGAGAATAGTCCAGGGAGTTTCTTAGCTGAGGGCAAAAGAAATGGAATGCCTGAGCAGTCTGCAATCCAGTGAGCCACATAATGAGGGCTGCCTTATGTGCCTAGATTCTCTAAGCGCTTGTGTTGTATACCCATGACACTTTGGGTGAATGAGAAAACAAGAACTTCTGTCAGAAAATCTGACCTTTAAGTTTCCTAGGGATATTGTGGGACTTTTAACTATTGGCCACCAAGTTGATTATCAAAGATAGAGGATGTAAAGGTTTGCCAGGAGAATTGTGATAGTGTGCATAATTTATTTCTGCTCTTTATAAAGTTTATTTGTCTTAATCCCATAATTGGAAAGGATTTCTAAAGCAGAGTGTCTTTTCACCTATAGTATGTTTGTTGATAACCATGGGAAGGGATTGAATTGCATCTGAAATTCAAACGTTTAACAGCTGGGACACCTCCCAGACTGTTTTACTGGTTGATGACTGCTTCATACTATGTTTTTGGGGTTGCCTGAAATGCAGTGCATCTAATAACTACCTTCACATTGTGTGCCCAGAAGGTGAAGGGCAGCAGAAAGGCTGCAGACTGTTCTGTTCTTTGGAGCTTAGTTTGCAGCAGTAGAAATTAAAAGTACTTCCACATGCTTGGAAGCCTTAATTGCTCAAATGTCAGTCTCTTTGCTTTTCACTTGTCTTTCATGGCTTAGTCATGCCAGTTCTTTAATTGTCAAAGTTATTTGTGTTTAAACAATTTCTCCCTCTTCCTGTTTGATCCTTCAGTGAGATTCTTAAAATGCAACTGCTTAGAAACTGCTATTTTTATTGAAACACCTGATGTCACCAACAAACAGGGCTCTGTGCTTTTCCCTCCTCTTAAGGAGCTGTTTTGCAACTTTGCTATAAGAAAAATACAATATACTGCTCTGCCTTTTTTTTTTTTTTTTTTTTTTAAAGATACTGGGGAGTACCCAGGGGCACTCTCTTTACCTGTAAGCTATAGCACACCCCCCCCTGGCTTTTTTTTTTTTTTTCTTCCCCTGAGACAGGGTCCTCACTAAGTTTTTGAGCCTGTTCTGAAACTTGAGATCTTCCTGCCTCTCAAATTGCTGGGATTACAGGCATGTGCGATGGTGCACGGCCTACTTTTCTACCTTTAAAATTCCACTTTTTGGTATAATTGTTGCTTCAACTGCTTCTACAGTTCTAATGATTCACAAGGAAGAATTCTGTGAGGGGGCCATGTTCAAGGCTGGAAGGAAGATGTTTAAGAAATTTTGCTTGGAGACTTCTGTACTAAATATTTCTTGCTACCACTTAGAAGGCTATTCCAAAGAGGTCTTATACTTTAGAAAGATGTCTGTCAATTATTAATCTAATTAGTCAAAGAGGAAAGGAAAAATGTTAAGACTAAAATCTGACCTTTGTCTAACCAAACAACATCAAGGAAAGTAATTTCAGACTCTTAATGAATCTCTGTGTAAGTTAACATTTTAGTGCTTTTCATTTAATGAGCATTTTATTAGTATCAGGTTCAGAATCTATTCTGCGACTGCTCACAGAAAGAAAGAGTGGCTGAATCTCTGCAAATGGTTGTTTCTCTCGATTTATAATTTTCTTTTTTTCCCTCTTCTCTCTTTCTCTCTCATACTGGGGATTGAATACAAGGTTGCTTTACCACTGAACTACATCCCCAGATCTTTTTATTTTTTTAAACTTTGAGACAGGGTCTCACTAAATTGCTGAGACCCTGAGGCTGGCCTCAAACTTGGAATATTCTTACTTTACCCTCCCAACTTGCTGGGATTATAGGTGTACACCACCAACTTGGCTTCAGATATTGCTGTGGTTAGTTGCAAACCTGGGGGTGGGAATATGGATTTAGTGTATTTCTTTGTTTCTTAATTGTTCATGTAGTGAGTTTGCCTTCTGTCTCCTTGTTGACTGCATGGTCTTTTTGTTCAGATGCTGAAAGGTTTTCACACCCTTCCTGCCTTATGTGCTTGTTTAGTTGTTTTCCTTGACCTTAAAAAACAATAATAATAATAAGTAAAAAAGAATGCTTTAACTGTATACTGCTGGGGAGGCTAAGAAATAAGAGTAGCTTTTAGCAATCTCTAGATAAGGGTATTATTAATCATAACACCTTTTGGAACAAGCTGTGTATAGAATTTTGAATGTCACAGAAAATATGCCTTCGGACAGTAATCACTGTTGATGACAGTAAAGTTAGAATAGGGAAGGGAATATGAAGTCTCAGCCAACTAAAGTCTCCCCAGCTCTTCTTGCCCATGATCCTTATTGGGCTGTAATATTTGCCTCATAGCCACAGTTCTTTATCAAAATGACACCAGTGAGTTGAGAAGTTTGATACCTAAGCCTTTCAACAGAAGGATGCAGCTTAGTCTAGTGAGAAGTAAATATGAGCTAATGTGATTAAGGATAGAAGCAAAGGCATTGAGTTGATGACTCTTGACTAGCAGCAAGTTTGTGAACATAATCTATTCTAGTTGTCTGCCTTATTGTGGTAGGTGGGCTCAGATTACTCTAGTTAGAATTTATTAGTAATGACCTTTTTTTTGTTGTTGTTGTTAATCAGACCCTGCTGATCTTCCATTAGAGAGAATGAAAAGCATTATGTAGATTACAATAAAGCACCAAAATGAAGCTGCTATAATCTTGTTTACTCAGGGATTGGGAGCATTACTTACTATCCTAATAGTGGCTCTTCCCTAATCTCTTAAGACTATAGAGCTAGGGGGAAAAAAATGCTGAAGCCCATGTGGTTAATCATCCAATTTGCCCTAGTTTGGTTTATGCTGCATCTTGAGGTTTTGAATTAGGTCATAGCTAGGGCTGGTGAACTGCTGTGCAGTAAAGAAGTCTTGGTTTAGGAGACGTAGATATTTGTAATGAAATATTAAAATTTTCATGTGGGGGCTGCTGTGATTTTTAGATGAGAATGACTTTAGCATATAAAACCCATCTTGAACTCATCCTGACGTTCCCTTGAAGTCTTTTTCCACTTTGCCTACCCTTTCCTTTTGCCATCTTAACTATTTTTAAGTGTATAGTTCAGTGGTATTAAATATATTCACATTGTTGTGTGACCATCACCACCATCTCTCTCCAAAGCTTTTTCTTCTTTAACTGAAGCTTTGTACCCATTAAATTCTAATTCCCCATTCCCTTTTCCCTCCAACTCCTGGCAACCATCATTCTGTTTTCTGTTTCTATTTGACTATTCTAGGAACTTCATATAAGAGGAATCATACAACATTTGACCTTTGTGATTAGTTTATTTCATTTAATATTATGTCCTCAAACTTCATCCACATTGTAGCATGTAACAGACTTTCCTTTTTATGGATGAATAATATTCCATTGTATGTATACATTTTATTTCTCTGTTGTTGTGTTGAGGACCTTGCTTTAATTTCTTTTGGGTATATACACAGAAGTGGAATCTTTAGATCATATGTTAATTCTTTGTGTAACATTTTTAAAAGTTCCTAGTTATAAATGGACATAATATCTTTATTTTATTTATTTACCTTTATGTGGTGCTAAGAATCAAACCTAGTGTCTCACAAGTGCTAGGCAAGTGCTCTAACACTGAGCCACAACTCCAGCCCCTGTATTACATTTTTAGTAACTGCCAGGACATCTCTCTCTCTTTTTCTGTCTCTCTCTCTCTTTCTCTGTGGGGGCCTATTCTAGGGATTGAACCTAGGGGCACTCTACCACCGCTAAATCCCTATCCTTATTTATTTATTTTTTTTGAGAGAGGGTCTTGCTAAATTGCCCAGACTACTAGCCTCCAACTTCAGTCCTCTTGCCTCTGCCTCCTGAGTTGCTGGGATTACAGGCATGTGCCACCATGCCTGGCTACCAGGCTGTTTGTCAGAGTGGCTGCACCATTTTACATTCCAGTTTCTCCATATTCTTGCCAACTCTTGTTTCCTCTTTTTTGGTATTAGTTATCGTAGAGGGGTGTGAAGCAGTATTACTTTGTGGTTTTAATTTCTCTATGGCTTTAGTGAATGTTGAGCATCTTTTCAATAAATTTCTTGGCTATTTGTGTATCTTCCTTGGAGAAATGTCGATTCAAGCCCTCTTCCAATTTTTAAATTGATTTGTTTATTTTTCATCATAATTTTAGGAGTTCTTTATATATTCTAGAACCAGTCCTTTATTAGATGATTTGCGGATATTTTCTTCCATTCCGTGGGTTGCCATTCATTTCATAGAGGATCCTTATCAAATTGAGAAAGTTCCCTTCTGTTCCTCATTTGTTGAGTGTTTTATCATAAAGGATTTGTGGATTTGTACTAATTGTTCTTTAAATGTATGGTGGAATCTATTATAGCCTGGGCTTTTCTTTTCTCTTTTAATAGTTCAGTTTCTTTGTTATAGTTCTATTCAGATTGTCTATTTCTTCTTGAGTCAGTTTTGGTATTTGTATCATCCTAGGAATTTTTCCATTTCATGTAAATTATCTTAATTTATTGGCATAATCATTTATAATTCCTCTTATTTATTTATTTATTATTTTTTTCGGAACCAGGGATTGAACTCAGGGACACTCGGCCACTGAGCCACATCCCCAGCCCTATTTTGTATTTTTATTTAGAGACAGGGTCTCACTGAGTTGCTCAGGGCCTCACTAAGTTGCTGAGGCTGGCTTCGAACTCGCGATCCTCCTGACTCAGCCTCCCAAGTCGCTTGGATTATAGGTGTGCGCCACCATGCCCGGCTTCCTCTTATTTATAGTATGGTATTTTTCTTTGATTTCTGATTCTAGTAATAGGAGTTTCTTCTTTTCTTTGCCAGTCTAGCTAATTTGTCCATTTTTGTTGATCTTCTCAAAGAAATAGTGTTTAGTTTCATTGATTTTTCTTTTTCTATTGTTTCATTAATTTCTACTATAGTCTTTATTATTTCCTTCCTTCTCCTTGCTTTAGACTTATTTTGATCTCCTATTTAAAAAACCCTCATTAAATTTAATTAATTCTGAACACAATGGAATGAACTTATAAATTAACAACAGAAAGAAATTTGTTTGGAGAACATATTCTGTATTGTTTCTGTTGTTTTAAATTTATTGAGGTAGGGCTGGGGATGTAGCTCACTTGCCTGGCATGTGTCAGGCCTTGGGTTCAATTCCTAGTACCACACACACCAAAAAAGAGATGTAAATTTATTGAGGTTTGTTTTATGGAGACTATTCCATATGCACTTGAGGAAAATGTGTATTCTGCTATTATGGATGGAGTGTTCTGTAGAGGTCTATTAGTTATATTTGATTTATAATGTTGTTTGTGTCTTCCATTTCTTTGTTAATCTGTCATTTTTTTCACTATTTTTTATTTTTTTATTAGAATATTGCAATTATACATAATATTTGGGTTCATTTTGACAAAATCAGTAATGCAAGGAATTTAATTTCGATCCCCATTCTGCCTCACTTTTTCTTGCCTTCCTTTCTCCCCTTATTCTCCCTTGTCTACTCTTCTGATCTTCCTTTCACTCCTTTCTTTATTTGATTGATACTTTTTACATATAAATAAAGGTGAAATTTCCTTGGTACATTTACATATGCACATAACAGGGTTTTCTTAAATTCATTCCACATTTCTTCCCTTTTCCTTTCCTTTCCTTCCTCCATCCCTCTCATTCTCCTCCTTCTCCACTGATTTTCCCTACAATTTATGAAATCTGATCCCCCCACCCCATCACTACCTTCTTTCCTTTATTTTGCTGTAGCTTCCACATATGAGAGAACATCTGACCCTTGATTTTTTGAATCTGACTTATTTCACTTAGCAAGATTTTCTCCATTTCTATCCAAATACCAGCAAATGTCATTATTTCATTCTTCTTTTTGACTAAAACTCCATTATGTATATATGCCACATTTTTCTACTCGTACTTTTTAATCTGTTTGTATCTTTGAATCTAAAATGTGTTTTTGATATGTAATTGGGTTATGCTTTCTTAATCTAGTCTGAGTCTTTGTCTTTTGATTGGATTGTTTATTCCATCCACATTTAACGTTATTGATGATACAGTTTACATCTGCTACTACACTTCCTTTTTGATTTTTGTTCCTTTGTTCCTTCTCTACTGCTTTCTTTTACATTAAGTAAAGATTTTCAAATGTAATTTTTTTTTTTTTTTTTTTGAACCGGGGATTGAACTCAGGGGCACTCGGCCACTGAGCCACATCCCCGGCCCTATTTTGTATTGATTGTATTTAGAGACAGGGTCTCACTGAGTTGCTCAGGGCCTCACTAAGTTGCTGAGGCTGGCTTTGAACTCGCGATCCTCCTGACTCAGCCTCCCAAGTCGCTTGGATTACAGGCGTGCGCCACCGTGCCCGGGTGTAATATTTTTATTTAATGGGTTTTCCCCACTATTTTCTAAAAAGTTATCTCCCTAATGGTTGCTTCCCATATATACCTTGATTTATTGGACTCAGCTTCAGATTGATTAATTGATTTTAAACAGTCTGTTTTGCCCACACTGGCCTCCAGTGCCTGAGCTCAAATGATCCTCTTTGCCTCAGTGTCCTGCCTCAGTAGCTGGGATTACAGACACATAATATCATACCTGACCTAGATTTATATTACCTTAATTTCAGTGAAATATAGAATCATTACTCCTTTGAAGTTCTAAATCACCTAGATGCACAACACCCATTTCAATAAACTTTCTTTGTAAAAAAACAAAAACTAAAATTAAAAAGGGGAAATTCCTTATATTTCCTGAGAAAGTGAGGACTTATCAGAAATAGGACTCTTCATTTTGTCTACTTTATTATATCTGTATATGGGACTATGTCATAATGGTGGGAAAGTCTGTATTTAGATTTTATATGCAAATATTTCTGTTGTGGGAGATTTTCTCACATGTAGGTGTTAAACACAGCATTTTAGATCCTGCTCCATTCCCTGGTGAGCTAATAGCCCGCAGCTTTTTCTTTTCCTGTACTCAAGATGTAAGCAGTCAGAGCTCATTGGCTTTTGATGCCTGCATGTTGAGCTTTATAACAAAGGAAAAGTACAGGTACAAAAAGTAGGACTAATTGATGAACATTTGTTTTGGGGGCATATCATTTTGAGGCGACATACTGCTTTGATATGGAACGACTGAAGGACTTGTGAAGTGTGTTTTTTTATGTCTGGAGTCAGTATTGGTTTGTGGAAGATAATCTTGTTACATGCTTTGCCTCTTGCATCTCATTTTCTTCTAATAATGTAGGGGCTGCTGATTGTGGCTTGTTTTTATTGGCTCAAGTGAGGGGCTGTTTCTGGAGTATTGCTCCTGGGAGAAAAGGAGTCAACCTTGAGCTCAGCCCTCTGTCCTCAATCAAGCTACTGAACTGTGAAATAGAAGGATCTGCTCAGTGGGTCCAGGTGCATGCTCTCAGAGCCTCACTTGAAGCCTCCTAGGTGTGGGGCCTTATTCTTTATGAAGTGAATGTGAACAGCCAACTTGAGGAACCTTGTTAAGAGCATTTTATTGTCATTGTGAGTCAGTTGGGAGAGATCTTGTATATATCTAATGACCTACTTTGTTGTTTTGGCATGTAGACAATCCTTTTGCTTGTTAATTACA
The DNA here is from genome assembly GCA_020662805.1 of Glaucomys volans. Lineage (NCBI taxonomy): Eukaryota > Metazoa > Chordata > Mammalia > Rodentia > Sciuridae > Glaucomys > Glaucomys volans. The sequence goes on from JAJEJO010049818.1 coordinate 118,675, forward strand.
CTGATATTTTCATAATGAATTTTGTCAAATATTTACTTAAGCCTTTTGGAGGTGGTTGAGAGGGATTACCTTTGTGACTGGACTGGTGATAATAGAATAATTGCAACCCCCCCCCCAAAAAAAAAGAATAGAATGGTTGCTTCCTGGAGACTGCAAGTAACTGAGTGTCCTAGGCCTTGAGGTAAATTAAAAGGGGTATGTATTGAGCACACAGTTGTAGATGAAATTGCTGAGAGCACTGGAAGAGAAATGGATAGTTGGCAATTTGCTCAAGAATGTTCTAGACCTTGGTCCCAGGTGTGAGAGTAAATGGCCTGTGTGTGTCAGAAGAATGAATTCTTCTCTCTCTCTCTCTCTTGCTCTCTCACTCTCTCGCTCTCTCCCTTTTTTTCCCCCCTCCCTTTCTTTTCTGGTGCAGGAGATTAATCCCAGAGCCTTGTGCTTGCTGAGCAATGTGATCTGCCAGTGAACTACACCCCAGGCCCTTTCCCCTCTTTTTAGGTCCGTAGTCTTATACCATTCTTTCTTGCTTGCTTTTTTGTTGTTGTTGTTTGTTTGTTTTTATTCTTGCTTGCTTTGTTTTTTTGCTTGTTTTATTTTGGTGCTTGGAATTTTGAACCCACACGTGCTTTACCACTGAGCTAAGCAAGGACATCCCCAGTCCTTATTTTTAAAAATTTGACACAGGGTCTCCCTAAGTTGCTGAGGCTAACCTCAAACATGATTCTCCTGCTTCAGCCTCCCTTGTTGGGATTATGGGCATGTACCACCGCATCCAACACACTTTTCTTTATTTCTCTTTGTATGTATGTATCCAGCAAAGGCCTCTGATCTGCATTTGTCCCATGAATAATTGATGGGATCTCCTACCAATAATTTTATGGTATTGATAAATTAGCTTTTGTTTTTTAATTTGCTTTAACTTTTTATTAGTATCTCAGATGAGTCATCTGATGTTTGTCCTTTATTCTGTTAAGAAACAGGACCTAGTCTACCATGTGCTATTTCTTTTTCTCTTTTTTAAAGACACATTTATTCAGGGTCATGATCAGACTATTACATTTAGCAATCAACAGCATGGGTGCAAAAAAAAAAAAGTCTACATTAAAACCCTTTGTTGGAATGCTTTACACTTTCCACAGAACGGAAACTAAAATAACCTGTTATACAATTAGTAACAAATACAGTCCTTGAGTTTTTTTGCCCATACACATGAGTTTTCTCTAAACCATGTCTTCTTTGTAGCAGGTAGGCCCTGCCACCACTTTGCTTGGCTGAGTTCACAAATCTCTTGTAACCTGTAGCTTCCCTCTTCTTCTGTGACTCTCCTCTCCTGCTAAGTTTTGTTTCCTGGCAGTATTAAAACCTTCTGCCACTGCCATAGCTCCTGCTGCTGCTTGGAACCGCCATAGCCACCTTGGTTTCATGGTTTGGCAAAGTATTGGCCTCTACCACTGTGAAGTCCAGAGCTTCTACCTCCAAAGTTTCCACCATGGGTTCAAAATTTGATGACCGATTGGTGTAATTGCCAAAATCATTGTAGCTTCCACCATCTCCAAAATTGCTTCTGTCATTACCAAATCCATTGTAGCCACATCTGCTGCCACCATATCCACCACCACCGCAGCTGCCACCAAAGCCACCACAACCACTGAAGTTTCCTCCACAACCAAAATTGTCATTGCCACCAAAACCACCTCCACAACCACCACCAAAGTTTCCAGAACCACTTTGACCTCTTTGACTAGATGAAGCACTAGCCATTTCTTGCTTTGACAGGGCTTTCCTCACTTAACAGTTGTGGCCATATACAGTATGGTATTTCTGAATGACAATCTTATCCTCAGAGTCATGGTCATCAAAAGTTACGAAAGCAAAGCCTCCTCTTCTTTCCACTGCCTCTGTCAGTCATGATTTCAATAACTTCAATTTTCCCGTACTGTTCAAAATAATCTTGCAGGTGATGTTCTTCAGTGTCTTCTTCTTTTTTTTTTTTTTTTTTGGAACCAGGGATTGAACTCAGGGACACTCGGCCACTGAGCCACATCCCCAGCCCTATTTTGTATTTTATTTAGAGACAGGGTCTCACTGAGTTGCTAAGGGCCTCGCTAAGTTGCTGAGGCTGGCTTTGAACTCGTGATCCTCCTGACTCAGCCTCCCAAGTTGCTTGAATTACAGGTGTGCGCCACCACGCCTGGCTCAGTGTCTTATTTAATTACACCAACAAAGATCTTTTTCACAGTTAAGTGGGCCCCTGGTCTTTGAGAATCTTCTCTTGAGACAGCTCTCTTTGGTTCCACAACTCTTCTATTTACCTTGTGTGGTCTTGCATTCATGACTGCATCCACTTCCTCCACGGTGGCATAAGTGACAAACCCAAAGCCCCTGGAGCGCTTGGTGTTTGGGGAACACTCCCGGACCATTGCTCAAAATGGCTTCTCAGACTCTCATCAGTTGTTTCAAAGCTCAGCTCTCTGATGAATATCTTCTGCAGCTGTTCAGGCTCTTTGGGGGACTCTGATTTAGACATGACGGCAGGAGGAACAGAGCTTTTAACAATGCTTTCTCAGCAGCGTCCACAGGCAGAAAGGAGTAAGCTAACAAAGGTATCCCCCACATACTATTTCTGATTTCTTTAAGTAAGCATGAAAATTTGGGAAGAAAAAGATTGAGATGGAGAGAGAGAATGAATGAGAGAAGCAGTGTACTGTGCTTTGTGAGATTTGGAGTTCTTTCTTGAGAAACCTTTGGTTTGAGGAGCATTTCTTTATTCTTCCGTTTCTGCCAATTTCTTTTCTTTTGCAATTGTTTCTAATGGTTAGAAATTGAGGACCAGAGGGACAGTCAGGGTGACCTAGAACTGCTACTTTCTCTTTGTAGGTCAGGAAGAAAGGTATTTCCAATCGACTTATATAATAGGATCATAGGGGTAGGTAGAGGCTAGAAACTATCAGTCCAAACCCTATCATTCCTGAACTTTTGCTCTTTCCCAGCCAGCTCTCCCCATCCTCTGAATTCTCTAGAGATGGGCTACTTTTGCTAGTCAACTCTCCCTGGTCCCTTTAGGATGTGCTGTTTCATAAGTATTCTTGACCTCAAGATAAGAAAATAATTGTTAAGTTACTGAGGCTGGCTTGAACTCATGGTCCTCTTGCTTCAGCTTCCTTTACCACTGGTGTGGACCACCACACCCAACAGGTGATTTATGTGTTCTTTTAAAACTAACCTATATTCATCTCTTTATCCTTATTAAATGAATAAATGTATCTTGTTGGTTTCAACCCATCATTCTAGTTTGTCAGGGTATTTTTCGAATCCCGATTATGTCATTCTATGAGTTATCTTCTGCAGCTTTATATCATCAGCACATTTGGTAAATATGCCCTCTAAATCTTTGTCCAGATGCTTTGATCTATTCCTGACTCTGACTGATTGGTGGATGATTTAGGACTAATCTTTCCCCTTTCTGGGCTTTGAATTGCTGTTGTTAAATAAAATTGCCTTGAAAACTGAAAAAGTTCCTTGAGAATCAACTACAAAACTCTTTGTGAAGAATGAATTTGTGAAGAAAAAATTGTTGGTGAGGAATCATCAACAAGAGCCATACTAGAAAAATAAGATACATTTCTAGAAAAATCAGGGTTGATAACTTCATAGAGTAGTTCAGATAGTCTCTAACCTCCTACTGTCCCTAAACTCCTACAGAAGGATTCACCAGTTAAAGAACTGAAAAAAGTTAAAACAAGCATTACTTCTCCTTTCTTCCTTCCTTCCTTCTCAGTCCTCTTCTTTCCTTTGCAGTACTTGGAACTGAACCCATGGTGCTATACCACAGAACTATTTCCCAGCCCACCCTCCTGGCTTTTTTTTGAGATAGTGTTTTGGTCAGCTGTCCAGGCTATTCTTTAACTTGCCATCCTTCTGCCTCATCCTGCCATTTGTCACCATGCCTTGTGGACATTAGTTTTAAAATTAAGAAATGAGAGAGAATGTACAGGTAAAGGGCAATAAAAAGACAATTTGGGGGCTAGGGGCACTTGCCTAGCATGTGTGAGGCACTCACTGGGTTAGATTCTCAGCACTGCATATAAATAAATAAATTAATTAATTAATAAATTAATTAATTAATTAAAGAAATAAAGGTCTGTTGACAACTAAAAAAAAAAAAAAAGACAGTTTTGGTCATGTGCCATGGCACATGCCTGTAATCCCAGGTACTCGGGAAGCTGAGGAGAAGGATCACAAATTCCAGTCCAGACTCAGCAAATTAGTAAGACCCTCTCTCAAAATAAAAATAAAAAGGACTGGGGATGTAGCTCAGTGGTTGTGCACTCATCTGTATAGCAAGCACAAAGTCCTGGATTCAATCCCCAGTACTGCAGACAACAACAAACTCTGAGGGTATAGTGAAGCTGGGTCAGAGAGCTTTACTAAAAACTATGATGCTCTTCATTGTTTTCTCTTTTAATTAGTAGTAAGCTTACTGGTTACAATAAAGGCTCTTCCAAGTTCCAGGTCCTTACGTATGGAAAAGTGTGAAACTCACTGCTGCTTGCTAGTTTTTCACTAAATAATCTTTGCCATGTGTGTTGCATTTCCCCTGGGTGTTTAAAGGAGGTATATGATAATCTGAAACTGAAACTGAGGCAGCATTTTAAGCAGGCAATTAATGACATGGTAAGAATTTTTAGTTCCAGTAAATTAATTGTTAAGTGAATTGTGTCTACATTTTACTATTGTTTTACTATGATACCAACCTAATTATAAATATAGTGTTACATAGTAGAGGATAATAATAAACAGAATTATGTACCCAGTAGTCAGCCTTCAGAAATTTCCAACTCTAAGGAAAGATTTTCTTCTTAAACTGTCTCTTGCTATACTTTTTATGGAGGTTTTGATTAATTTTATCTCGATTATACATTTCTCCCTGGAGTTAGGATATTCTGCATGCTCTAGCAAAGTGGGCTCCTGTAGTAAGAGGTTTAATGAGATTTTTTTCTAATTGGTTTCTATGTAATTTCTTTTAAAACTAATACCATGTGAGTAGAATGTCAAACACAGGGTATGCTAATGCATTATTTATTTATTTAATTTTGATTCATTGAACACAAATGGAGTACAGCTATTGTTTCTCCAGTTGTACACAAAGTAGAGTCACACCATCTGTGCATTCATACATGTACACAGGACAATGATGTCTGTCACACATTCTGTTATTATTCTTACCCCCCTACCCCAATGCTAATGCATTTTTACTACTCTGAGCACCAAAGAACATTAATTTCTCTGTCATTTGACACTACTTTATATGATGAGAATTGTCCATCTCAAGGAAGCTCCAAAGAGAGTTGGTTTCCATTGTTATCTCCTCTTACACATTCATCTTGGTGATACATATGAAAAGGCAACTGGAATAGTCTCCATAGTTGGAGCTCACTGAGGGTGACAGAGGGCCCAAGATTTGTGACCAGGGATGGACTGTACCTGATCTATGTTTCCTTTCAATTGAGGTATTTATGTATGGCAAAGTATAACATAGGTGTGTAACAAGACTTTTTACACATGTATACTATCTGTATAAATCACCAGCCAGATCAAGACAGAACGTTTCCTTCGCTGCAGAAAGTTCCTTCATGACTCTCCTTTTTCTGTCAGTAGTCCTTTTCCCCAGAACTATGTCCTTTTTTGACTTTTCTTACCATAAATTATTTTATCTTTTTCTTCTTTTGCAGGGTTGGTCTTGTATATTCTAGACAAGCTCTTATTACTGAGCTGTACCCCAAGTCCCTTGCCTGTTCTTGAATTGAATCATATGTTATATTCTCTTTGATGTTTAGCTTTTTTGTTTTTCCCCTGGTACTGAACATTGAACCGAGGGATGCTCTATATTGAGCTAGCTGCATTCCCCTGTCCTTTTTATTTTGAGACAGGGACTTGCTGAATTGCCCAGGCTGTCCTTGAATTTGGGATCCTCCTGCATAACTGGGATTATAAGTGTGCATCACCCGTTCTGGCATTGTCTGACTTCTTTTTTTTTTTTTTTTTTTTTTTGGAACTAGGGATTGAACTCAGGGACACTTGGCCACTGAGCCACATCCCCAGCCCTATTTTGTATTTTATTTAGAGACAGGGTCTCACTGAGTTGCTTAGGGCCTCGCTAAGTTGCTGAGGCTGGCTTTGAACTCGTGATCCTCCTGACTCAGCCTCCCAAGTTGCTTGGATTACAGGCATGCGCCACCACGCCCGGCATTGTCTAACTTCTTTTATACAATACGTTTTTGAGATTTATCTACTTTTCAGTGTATATTCATAGTTAATTTCTTTTAAAAAAGAAATTGAATATCTTAATTATCTAAATATATATAATGTAAAATTTACCATCTTAACCATGTTTTTAAAAATTTTTTTGTAGTTGCACAGAATACCTTTATTTTATTTGTTTATTTTTATGTGGCATTAAGGATCGAACCCGGTGCCTTACACATGCTAGGCAAGCACTCTGCCACTGATCTACAGTGCCAGCCCCATCTTAATCTTTCTTTTTAAAATTTTTTTAGTTGTAGATGGACACAATACCTTTGTTTAATTTATTTATTTTTATTGGTGTTGAGAATTGAACCCAGTGCATTACACAGACTAGGCAAGCACCCTATCACTTGAACCACATCACCAGCCCCCATCTTAACCATTTTATTTTTATTTTATTTATTTTTTATTTTTTTGGAACCAGGGATTGAACTCAGGGACACTCGGCCACTGAGCCACATTCCCAGCCCTATTTTGTATTTTTTATTTAGAGACAGGGTCTCACTGAGTTGCTTAGGGCCTCGCTAAGTTGCTGAGGCTGACTTTGAACTCGCGATCCTCCTGACTCAGCCTCCCAAGTTGCTTGGATTACAGGCGTGCACCACCATGCCTGGCACTACTCATTTATTTATTTATTTTTTTGGAACCAGAGCTTGAACTCAGGGACACTTGGCCACTGAGCCACATCCCCAGCCCTATTTTGTATTTTATTTAGAAACAGGGTCTCACTGAGTTGCTAAGGGCCTCGCTAAGTTACTGAGGCTGGCTTTGAACTCGTGATCCTCCTGACTCAGCCTCCCAAGTTGCTTGGATTACAGGCATGCGCCACCATGCCCCGCTCATCTTAACCATTTTAAAGTATACAGTTCAACAGTGTTAAGTATATTCACTTTTTTTTTTTTTTTTTTGCTGTGCTGGGATCGAACCCAGAACCTTGTGCTTGCGAGGCAAGCATTCTACCAACTAACCTTTATCCCCAGCCCTATATTCATATTTTTATGGAATAGATTGCTATAAAATTTTTATATTATAAAATGGAAACTCTTACCCATTAAAAAACTTCAATTACCCTGTCTCCTCAGTCCCTGCCAACCACCATTCTACTTTCTATATCTATGAATTTGACTATTTTAATTGCCTTATATAAGTAAAAACATAAAATATCTTTTTGTAACATGTTCATTTGACTTAGTTTAGTGTTCTCAAGGTTCATCTCTGTTGTATCATGTGTCAGAATTTCCTTCCTATTTAAGGCTGAATAATATTTCATTGCATGGGTAGATCATATGTCATTTATACATTCATGTGTTGATGAGCATTTGGTTTGCTTCCACCTTTTTATTTTAAGTATTTAAAAAAAAATTTTTTAGTTGCTGATGGATATTTATTTATTTATTTATTTATTTATATGTGGTGCGGAAAATTGAACCCAGTGCCTCACAGATGCTAGGCAAGCGCTCTACCACTGAGCCACAACCCCAGCCCTGCTTCCACCTTTTTTGGCTATTGTGAATAATTCTGCTCTGAATGTGGGTGTGCAAGCAACTGGTAATTAATTCCTTTTTATTACTGAGCAATGTTTTGTTATTTCATAAAAACTATACCACTGTGTACTTATTTTCCCTTTTTCTTTTTCAGTTGGATTCTCTAAGCCTCTGATCTCTCTTGTCATTTTTCTGTCACTTTCTTTCTCTCTTGTTCTCTTAGTGCTTGTCTCCTTCATTTGCTTTCTCATCACCTGCAGAATAAAATTTAAGCTCTGAAGTATGGCACACATTGCCGTTCTTAATATTCTAGAAAATTAATAGGATAAGTCATGTAACTGCTGCTGTACCAGACCACCCAGAGTTCTTTGGAACAACCACACACATCTGTAGTTCTCTGGACAAACTGTCTTATACCCCATGTCCTTTGTATGTGTCTTCTCCTTGCCTGGAATGTCCTTCCCCAATTTGTCAGCTTGTCTCTTGAAGTAGTATATCTTGAGCATCATCTCATCATTAGAGCCAGGCCCGGCTATACAACAGTAGTGAATATCCACTTATCTATTTTCTTTTTACTAGTCTGTGAGCCTTTTGAAGACAGGTAGCATCCATGTCTTATTCACCTTAGAAACACAGTACTGGCGTTTAGTGATTTTTTTGTTGAGCATAATAGATGGACACAGAGTTCTCTGTTTTAGAAAGCAGGGATTCAGGATACTAACTTGGCCTGATCTGGAAGGAGCAAGGAGAAATGGTTCTTCAGTTGTTGGGCTGATAGAGAGAAGCAATAAGGATAGTTCAGAGATAATAGCTCAGAGAGAGTCTGAACAAAAATGCCAGGCAGACACTCCAAAGGAGAAATGGGCTAAAGGGCCTTGCAGAATCTTCTGTTGTTCTAATCTAGGTCAAGGCAGTGATACAAATTAGAGATATTAGCAAAAGGAAGTATGAAGGAAAGGGTGAGGATTAAAATCTAAAGAAAAATGGTCTGGGACAATTAAGATATCTACAATTGCTTTTCTCAAACTGAAAGTGTGAAAAATACAGTTTTCACTGTACAGTTTAATTAGTATTAATAAGATCCAGCATTAGAGGTTGAGCAGGTCAGCTAAAAGAAAACCCCTTTGGTTATAGCCAATAGAAACCTGAGACTCTGCCAGGTGCCTCAGTCTATGGAAGTATGCTAAAAGAGGAGGAAAGACCTTTAAGATTAGTACAGAAAGAAAAAAGGCATCAAAAACATGGGAATATTAAAGGAAAAATTTGTTATACCCATGAGCTTCCTTGGCAAAGAAAGGGTCTCATATATAGCCACTCAGAGGGGATAGCTGGGAACAAGGAGGTATGAAGATAGCTTTTTATACTTCTTAGATAGTATGTGTCACTATGTCTTTGGACATTGAGGCCATTCAAAAAATCAGCTTGTTGATATGTTTCAAATTGGTAAGGCTGTTGGGCTCAAGGAAATGTGTGGTGGTTTGAAATAGGAAGGGAAGAATGGAGGTATGAAGATTTTTTTTTTTTTTAGTTGTAGATGGACACAATACTTGTATTTATTTATTTTATGTGGTGCCGAGGATTGAACTCAGAGCCTTACTTGTGCTAGGCAAGCGTTCTACCACTGAGCTACAACCCCAACCCCTAGGAACAAAGAATTTCTCTGAGTTAAATTGCACTGCGTTAATCTGTCCCTCTCCCTGTTTTTGCTTGTTCTGAAAAATCAAAGCTGTTTCTCTCTGCTGAGGGTCCTTCCTTGGGGTTTTTGGTAATGTCTGTGACCTATAATTGTCAGCCCTAATAGTTAGTGGTTTTTCTTCATGAGTCATTTAGCAGTTGTTTATGGACTTCTCTGAACTGACGTAGATTTAGGACTCTTGAGGTTAAGACCTTCACACTATTGCTCCAGATTTCTGCCCCCAAACCCTTAGCTTTTTGGGTGCTTTGGGACTGCAACTTGATTTTAAAAGCTCAGTGTTCTTTTTCATCAGAAATCAGTGTTCTACTAAGGGTGACGATTCATTGTATCCTAGACAATTTCGAGTTGGGATAACAAATTAGAGTTTGAGATACATTAGAGATGATAAATGTGACTTCCTTAAAGGGAAATCCATTTGTTTTGCTTAGTGTTTCTGTGATTAATTACTTGCCAGATTAAATTGCTTCATAAAAATGCATAGTATTTTATTCGATTGCTCTTCATGGTGATTAATTAGGCCATACTGTTGCTTTGTATGTTAATTATGCTGATTTTTTCCCTTTTCTCTAGTTTAATTAATACAGCATTTATTTGAAAGACTTTTTAGGACAGGATACTGCCTGTTTTAAGGGTAACAAAACCCAGCGTTGCTTTTAAGCTGCTTGTGTTTGGCATTAAAACTTCAAATTTTCTGAGCATACCCTGTGTTGGTCCTTTGTGTATCCATGATTTGCAGAAAATTTACTAGCTGCCAGTGAATTGGGAGAAGCTCCATTTGGTTTTCCTGTGGTTATTGAAAATGATATACTGAAGATTCTTGGAAAAATTAATTAATTAAGAATATAGAAGAGAAGCTATTGATGCAAAATGAACTGTAAAATGTGTATGTATTAAGCTAAATGGTAGAGTACATTTGAGATGGGAGAAATTATTGTTTCCTGGGATGCTGCAGGGTGCTGATGAGGAAGTCAGGCATATTTAATATTTTTATTAATGATCTAGGACTAAAAATACACAAAATATTAATGAAGTTTCTAAGTGATACAGATTTGGAGATGTTTCCTACACCCAGGAGGACAAAGAAGTGATACAAATGGAGCAGGAAGAGAAGCATCACAGAAAATAACCCCACTGTTCCCTTGGGAAAATGCTATAGAAATAGCATGAATAAATTCAGGCAGATATTTTCCAAAGTAGATATTTTCCAGAAGTCTACTTGTAAGTATTTATTCAAGCAAAATTAAAACTTGGCTTGGAAAAATGGTTACAGTGACTTTTTTCATATACTGTCAGAACTGGAAATAACTTGGATGCCTCCAACGGAGGAATCGATAATTGAACTATGGTATATCCATATTAAATATTACTTAGCAATAAAAAGGAACAAGCTACCAATACGTGCAAAAACATGGATGAATTCAGTTGCATTATGTGTAATAAAGGAATCCAGAATAAAAAGTTATATGCTATATAATCCACTTGTATGACATTCTAGAAATGACAAATTTGTAGGGACAGAATTTAGGTCAGTTTTTGCCAAAACTGGAGATGGAGAGATTGATACACATGGGCACAGGAGAACTTGTGGGGTGAAGGAACTGTTCTATATCTTTTTTTTTTTTTTTTTTTTTTTGGTGGTGGGAATTGAACCCAGGGCCTTGTCCATGCAAGGCAGGTACTCTAACAACTGAGCTATATCCCCAGCCCTGTTCTATATCTTGATCGTGGTGGTGATTACATTTTTCAGTGTATGCATTTTTCAAAACTTGCAGAACTATACACTTACATTAGAGTTCTCCACAGAAACAGACCAGTAAGAAACATGTAGATAGGCAAAAGGAGATTTATTATGGGAATTGATTAATTTGATTATAGAGGCTGAAAAAGCCCAGAATATGTCAGCTATAACCTGGAAAACCAGGAAAGTCAGTGGTATAATTCAGCCCCAATTCAAAAGCCCGAGAACCAGGGAGCCAGTCCAAGGCTGAAAGCCTGAGAACCAAGTGGCTATTGGTAAAATCCTGGAATTCAAAGACCAGAGAGCCAGGAGCTCTCAATGACCATAGGCAGGAAAAGATGGGATATCTAGTTCAAGAGGAGAGAGACAATTTGCCCTTCCTCCACATTTTGTTCTATTCAGTTACATTAGTGAGAGTAGATGGCTCTTCTTTACTTGGTCTGTGGATTCAAATGTTAATCTCTCTTCCAGAAACACCCTACAGGTAACACCTAGAAATAATAATTTACCAGTTATCTGAATATCCTTTAACCTAAATTGACACATAACGTAAACCATCACAATACTAGAATTGGGTAAATTTGCTTATCTGAAAATTATACCTTAATTTTTTAAATCAGAAAAAAAAATAGACCTTCACAGGGAAGAGTAAGGAGATTGAACTTCTAATCATCACTTCCATACTTGATGTGTGACTACTTTTTGAAATAACATGAGTGACAGGAGTTAGAATTGGAGGATTTGGACTTCACGTTCTTTCCAAATTCCAAGGTTTTGTTTTTAAGTGGGAACAGGGATGGGAGGGTGAGTTACTGATGGCATCCTTTAGGTATCACATTATGTAAACCTGTGTATGAGTGAAAGGATTATTTTGAGAAGGAAAGCACAGTTAAGGAACTCTTAGACCTTATTGATAGCCTTCATACAGATGAAAGAATCATATCCCCAATTTATGAGTTAATCCAATTATGTGGGTTCTGGGGGGTTACTTTTTGTTTTAAACCTTAGTTTGTGCCTGGGCCCTCCCCACTGTTGTTTGTTGTAAGACCTGGAGTAGTGTCAAAAGATATTTCTGTTCCAAAACTAATCTCAGAGACAACTTCTGTGCCCCTTTGCTTGGACTGAAACAGAAAACTTTGTCACACTATGAATTGTTAGATGGATTTGCACAATGTCAAGGACTCAGGGATAGGTGAATCACAAATACTAAACCATTGCTGATAGCCATTGTGTCTGTTTTTTCCCTTTCCATGTCTCCAGTGATTTGAATTATGTGTGAATACTGGTTGTTTCTCATGTCCAATTTGAAGCACCTCTCTGAATGCCCTGTGATCTCTATTCAGTCTCTAAAAATAGCCCAGGGAGGGGAAATTTATGTGGTGGTAAGCATTAGTGCATTACTTGCAGTGGTAACATTGAATGTAGCTCTTTGGCAGTAGCTTATTGTACTAACTACCCTGAACAGATGTGACCATCATTCTGGTCCAGACTGTTAGGATTACATTTAACAAGATACTGATTCCCTGAGTGAGATGCCAAGCAAATATCCCTGGGTCTTTCAGTGTTTTCAGTTGAATGATTTTTATCATTGGACCTGAAGAGGCTGCTGTGGCCCCCAACCAACACCCCATCTGTTAAAATCTCATATTGACTTGTATTCCTGATTATAAAATCAGTCCCTTTCTCTTCTTTCTAATGTGACAAATAATGCAGATGTGCTAGATGAGTCTGATGTTGGAGCAGGATTTTTAACCATATTGCTCAGGGTTGAGCTAAACTAATTTTATCAGAAATGGGACTTTCTCAAATGGTAATATATATCAAGTGGCATATTATTTCCTTTTTCCTTCCTATCTTTTTCTTTCTTCTTCTTCTTCTTCTTCTTTTTTTTTTGTTTTTTTTTTTTTTTTTTGTGCTGGAGATTGAACCCATAGGTACTTTATCCCTGATTTACAGCCCCAGACCTTTTTGTTTTTTGAGACAGGGTCTGACAAATTGCCCAGGTTGTCCTCAAACTTGTGATCCTCCTGCCTCAACCTCCTGAATCCTTGGGATTACAAGGGTGCCCCACCATACCCAGCTGGCTCATTATTTTCTTATCCTAACTTATCATGTGTTCACCAATACTTATAGGGTTTAGCAAATAATAGTTTTGGGGGGTTTTTTTTGTTTTTGTTTTTTGGGGTTTTTTGGTACTAAATATTGAACCAGGTCACTTGACCACTGAGCCACATCCCCAGCCCTGTTTTATATTTTATTTTGAGACAGGGTCTTGCTAAGTTGCTTAAAGACTTGGCTTGCTTAAGTTGCTGAGGCTGGTTTTGAACTTAGTATCCTCCTGCTTCAGCCTCCCGAGTCGCTGGAATTACAGGCATGTGCCACCATACCCCACACAAATAATAATTTAAAAGCTGAAATCAACCTTGTAAACATCATGAGTTTTAGTAGGTAAAGAAGTTATGGCATTTTAAATTTTTGACTGGGTAAATAGGATATAATAAAACACTATGACAAGCTGGGCGCGGTGGCACACACCTATAATCCCAGCACTTGGGAGGCTGAGACAGGAGGATCACAAGTTCAAAGCCAGCCTCAGCAACTTAGCAAGGTCCTAAGCAACTCAGTAAGACCCTGTCTCTAAATAAAATACAAAATAGGGCTGGGGATGTGGCTCAGTGGTGGAGTGCCCCTGGGTTCAATCCTCAGTACCCCGCGCCAAAAAAAACACTATGACATAAATCCGTGTATTATATCTTAATCCTGTGTTTGTGTACCTTTCAACCCAAAAGGTATTGAAAATGCAATTTGCAGATTATTCATAGAGAACAGCACTTCATCTAGCTGGGAAATGAAGGCCCATCTTGGCTGTCTTAATTAGTCATTAATTAATTATTGTGCATTTCCTGTGTACCTTATCCTGTGTTCTTAGCTTCTGACCCACATTGATAATACCACATGGTAAGATTTCATATGATTGCATTTGATTGCAGTTAAGACTTTGGAGGAACAGCAGAAGTACAATCCTGCTGTACCGAAGATAGGATATGACCAGAACAGCTGTATTCCCACTGTAACTTTTTTGAAAATCTCTGGGAGATAACAGACAACTGCTTACTACCAATCATTTGCTTCTGAAGCATTCATTTCTGAAGTATTCCCTCCATTCTGTGCAATTGTGGCAGCACTGGAAGGAGGAGACCACTGTCAGCACTAAATCAAATAAGTCTGCTAGAATCTGGTGGCCTTTGACTCTGGTCAAACAATGTGCTTCTTTCTGTGTGTCATGCAAAGCAAGAACTTATTCCTAGCACAAGAATCCCATCCCATCTTCAGTATCCTTCCAGAGGTCATGCATGTATATAGAAGCATGTTTTATTGTTTGTAGTTATCAATCATCTGGGAACTGCAAAAGCCAACATCTACTTTTGATAAAAATTGTCAGCATACTAGAAATAGAGGAGAACTTCTTAAACCTGATAAAGGGTATCAATAAAAAAACCCCCACAAACTGTCATGCTTAATGGTGAAAGACTGAATGCTTTTCCCTAAGATCAGGGACAAGGTAGATGTTCACTCCCTCCTCAATTCAGCATTATTCAGGTTCTGAAAGGTGCAATTAGGCAGGAAAAAGAAAAGCCATCTAGATTGAACTAACTGTGTTTACTTGCAGGCAACATGATTATGTATAGACCCTGATGGAATATTTAAACATATAGTCTAGCAATAAACAATTAGAAATTTTATCTAATGAATTTTTTCTCTATGTTTGATACCATTATGAACCCATCGCATTTTATATATTTAATGTTTTTCAGTTTATAATAGGCTGGTGCTCAGATTGTCCTCTTCAGACTTTCATGGATTAATCTGGATTCAATGTCTTTTTTTTTTTTTATAAAATTCAATTGTCTTTATTAGTCTTCTTATTTTGGGACATAGCTGTCCCAGGATTATCTTCTTCATTTCCTATTCCAAACATAGAATCAACCCTTTTTCTTTGGTGCTGAGTATTGAACCCAGGGGTACTTTACCTTCTAGCCCTTTCCCTTCTGTTTTTTTATTTTGAGACAAGGACTCACTAAGTTGCTAAGGCTGACATTGAACTTGCAATCTTCCTGCCTCAGCCTCCTGAGTCCCTGGGGTTATAGGTGTGTGCTACTGGGCCCAGCAAAATCAACCATTTCTTCATGACACCCTGGTTCCTTTTATTAGTTGAGGGCCCTTTTTTCCTTCCTCCCTCCCTACCTCCCTCCATTTTTTCTTTCCTCCCTACCTTCTTCTGTAGGGGGACTGGACCCAGAACCTTTCTCATGCTGTCACATATTCTATTGCTGAGTTACCCCTGGCACTATTTGTTTCCCTCATTTTTTTATTGGTACATTATCGTTGTACATAATGGTGGGATTTGTTGTTACATATCCATACATGCACATAATATGACAATATAAATTGGCCAATATTACTCCCCTGCAATTCCCCACTTCCTTCCCTCCTCCCACACTCTGGTCTCTTTCCTCTGTTCTGCTTATCTCCCTTTGATTTTCATGAGAACCTCCACTCTGACCTTTCTTTTCCTTTCTCCTTTGTAGATTGCACATATGACAGAAAAACATATGACCCTTGACTTTCTGAGTTTGGCTTGTTTCACTTAACATAGTCATCTCAAGTTCTGTCCATATTCCTGCAAATGACATAATTCATTTTTATTTATAGCTGAATAAAATTCTATTGTGTATATGTAACACATTTTCTTTATTCATTCATCTGTTGATAGACACCTTGACTGGTTCCATGTTTGGCTATTGTGAATTGTGCTGCTATAAACTTGAGTATGCATGTATTACTAGTATGATGACGTTAATTCATTAGGGTAAATACTGAGGAGTGGCATAGCTGGGTCGTGTGGTGGTTCCATTCCTAGTCGTTTTTTGTTTTTTTTTATACTGGGGATTGAATCCAGGGGCACTTAAACACTGAGCCACATCCCAAGCCCTTTTTTATGTTTTTTATATTTTATTTACACACAGGGTCTCGCTGAGTTGCTGGGGCTAGCTTTAAACTCGCAATCCTCCTGCCTCGGCCTCCCAAGCCACTGGGATTACAGGAATGCACCACTCGCCCAGCCATTCTTAGTCTTTTAAGGAACCTCCATGCTGATTTCCTTAGTGGTCGTACTTATTTTACAATTTTATCAGCAGTTTAAAGGTGTTCCTTTTTCTCCACATCTTCTCCAGCATTTATTATCGTTTGTATGCTTGATGACTGCCATTCTGATTGGTGCGAGATGAAATTTCAGTGTAGTTTTGATTTGCATTTCCCTGATTACTAATAATGTTGAATATTTGTTGGCCATTTGTATTTCTTCTTTTGAGAAGTATCTGTTTGATTCATTTGTCCACTTATTAATTGGGTTATTTGGGTTTTTTTGGTGTTGGTTTTTGATATATTCTAGATATGAATTCTCTGTCAGAAGAGTCGCTGGTAAAGATTTTCTCCCATTCTGTAGGTTCTGTCTTCACATTCTTTTTTCCTTTGTTAATTCTTGTTTCCTTTGTTGTACAGAAGCTTGTTTAATTTGATACAATCCCTTTTATTAACTGTTGGCAATATTTTCTGAGTTTTTAGAGTCCTATTGAGAAAGTTGTTAATTGTGCCTGTATTCTGGAGTATTGACCCTATGTTTCTCTCTAGGAGTTGCATAATTTCTGAACTAATTCCTAGGTCTTTCATCTATTTTGAGTAGATTTTTGTGCAGGAGGAGAGATAAGGGTCTAGTCTCATTCTTCTACATATAATTAACCAGTTTTCTTACCACCATTTGTTAAAAAGGCTGTCTTTTCTCCAGTGTATGTTTTTGACACCTTTGTCAAGGATCAAATGACTGTATCTGTGTGGATTTGTCTCCACTGGTCTGTATGTCTGTTTTTATGCCAGTACCATGCAGTTATTGTTTTTTGTTTTTTGTTTTTTTGAACCAGGGATTGAACTCAGGGACACTTGGCCACTGAGCCACATCCCCAGCCCTATTTTGTATTTTATTTAGAGACAGGGTCTCACTGAGTTGCTAAGGGCCTTGCTAAGTTGCTGAGGCTGGCTTTGAACTCGCGATCCTCCTGCCTCAGCCTCCCGAGTCGCTTGGATTACAGGCGTGCGCCACCGTGCCCGGCAGTTATTGTTACTATAGTATAACTCTGTAGTGTAATTTCATGTCAGATAGTGTGATGCCTCCAGCATTGCTTTTTTTTTTTTTTTTTTTTTTTTGCCTTATAATTGCTTGGCTATTCTGGGTCTTATATTCTGCCAAATGAATTTTATTATTATTATTATTTTTTTTTTTGAACTCAGGGACACTCGGCCACTGAGCCAATCCCCAGCCCTATTTTGTGTTTTTTATTTAGAGACAGGGTCTCACTGAGTTGCTTAGGGCCTCACTAAGTTGCTGAGGCTGGCTTTGAACTCGTGATCCTCCTGACTCAGCCTCCCGAGTCGCTTGGATTACAGGCGTGCACCACCATGCCCAGCTTTTATTATTATTTTTTAATGTTTTATTTTTGGTCCTGGTGATTGAAACCAGAGGTGCCTTACCGCTGAGCTTACATCCCCAGCCCATTTTAATTTTTTATTTTGAGACAGGTTCTCACAAAGATGCTTAGGGCCTCACTACATTGCTGAGGCTGGTCTTGAACTTGCCCTCCTCCTGCCTCAGCCTCCAATGCTGGGATCCCAGGTGTATACCACCATGCCAGCTAGCTATTGATTTTTATATGCTGATTTTTTACCTGATACTCTGCCGAATTTGTTTAGTAGCTCTAGCTGTTTTTTATGGAGTTTTTTGGATCTTCTAGTACAGGATCATATCATCTACAAACAGTGATAATTTGACATCTTCTTTTCTTATTTGTATCACTTTTATTTCCCTCTTGCCTCATTGCTCTGGCTAGAATTTCTAGCACTGTATTAAATAAGAGTGGTGAGCGTGGACATCCTTATTTCAGATTTTAAAGAAAATAGTTTCAGTTTTTCCCCACTTAATATGAGATTGACTTTGGGTTTTCATGGATAACCTTTATGATGTTGAGCTACATTCCTTCTACCTGGGATTTTAAGTGTTTTTTTTATCATGAATTGGTGCCCCAGCCCTATTTTTTAACAGTAAAACAGAGAATGTAAAACCCCCATCCACAGCCTTCACAGTATCTATAAATCCCCTGAAATTATTCCCAACTCTGTGTACACACTGATTTTCTGAGGACTGGATCTGTAACTTTGATCAGATTCTCATTCATTACCCCCTCAAAAAAAGAACCACTGTCTTATTATTTTAATTTTGTGAATGTGTATAGGCATGGACTTGGTCTTGACCTGAATAAAGAGAAAATCTCCTCTCTTGTATTTAACCTTGAGATTATAGGCTCCTGTTTCAAAATGTAGATTATAAGTGGTAAAAAAGAAGAACACACCATGAATATTTATTTTTCCATTTCAGTGCTGGAAGGCTGCATTTCAGGTAGCTAGATTATCAAACAGTGGGTATTAGAAATAGAAGAGCAGCTTATTCTCCCTCAGTAATAAATTTCAGGGATGAAGGTCAGTTTGATTATAATTCTTCCTTCTGGTGTCAAAAATAGAGACAACATTTATTCACCAATGACTAGGGATTTTGAAGATATTTCAGTCTCTAGTGTTTTTAACTTATCAGGGCACCATCATTGTAATGATTTCTTATATGATGTTCCACAGGAAGAGCAGGTGGACCCCTAAGAGGGAAAACATTTACAACAGGGTCTAGACCGCAAGGTCCAATAGAAATATATTTTGAAAGAAAAAAAAAGAAAGAAATATATTTTGAGTCACATGTAATCTTTATTTTCAAACAGGTGAAATCAATTTTAAAAACATTTTAATTAACCCAGAGTACCCAAAATATTATTGTTTTAACATCTAATTGAAATAAAACATTATATTAAAAGAAACATTTTGCATTCTTTTTAAAATCAGGGAGGTATTTTACACTTTCAGCCCATCTCAATTCACATAATAAATTTTCATTGAAAATAACATATATTTATGTTTCATAAAAATTATAGTTGAAAAAGAGTAATATACCCAAGTTATTTCAAACATACTTAAAAGATTTCCAGTAACTACATTGAATACCTAAAAAAAATTTTCCTTTAACATGTGCATCCACATTGATAAAACGAATTCATGTTTTTTTTTCTAGAATTCATTTGATTTTGAAGCAAAGCATATCAGTTTCAAAGCTACCTCTTTCCAGGTTAAGTAAATTCACTGATTTTTGTGTCAACATCGAATTCAAAGAAGTATGACATAAATTGTAAAGCAACTCTAAATTTATCAATATCAACAAAGCATTTGTCAAAAATTTCTTGTAATTTTTGCAGCTGTTTCACATTGTACTGTCACTGACATTTAAAATCTCTGACATATTGATTCACAAAGAAAATGTATTAGTGATATTGTGGAAAGTTTCAATTTCAGCATAAATGGCCATAAAATAAGGTTTTCTTTCCTTGGGACTTCTAATTTAACCCCTTTATATTTGGTGTAATACAGATCAGAAAAGCTGTTTTATTATATATTTGCTTGATTCTTAAACATTTCATCTTTGATATTGGAACATTTGATATTTTGTCTTGAATATTTGGCAGGCATTCAAGAAAATCTTGAGTTCTGATAACTTATAGTAAATTTTTGTAAACTTTTCCATGACTCAACCAATGAGCATTAGCAAAAAAACTCAGGATCATTAAATTTAGTGTTTTTAGTTCTTTTAACTATTACATATACTGGTGATGTTCATATAATTTGCAGGTATGTACCAAATGATTTTAGTAAATGTATTCATGACAGAACACTGTGCACAAATATTTTAATATATACCAGGTGTGTAATAACGCAGAAGGGGAACATCAGTCTTATTTTAAAATTCCAATAAATCTGCATCTTTGGCTTAATATAGCTAGAGTACCGTACATACATGTGATAGAAAAATTTTAAATCTTGTCAAATTCTTTATTGGCAGATGTAGAAATGTTTTTTTGTTTTGTTTTGCTGGGGATTGAACTCAGAGCTTTGGGCATGCTAGGCAAGTACTGTACCTTGAGCTATATGCCCAGTCTTGGCAGATGTGTAAGATAACAAAAATACGTAATCCCATAGACCTTGGAGGCTTAGGAAGGAGGATTGCCAATTCAAGTCAGCCTGGGAAACTTAGCAAGACTGGGTCTCAAAATAAAATAAAAACGGACAGCAAATGTAACTTAGTGGAAGAGCATTCCTAAGTTCACTACAACTTAACGTTTTTAGGCTGTTGTCAAATTTTCTTTGTGTATTTAAAAATCCTTTGAGAGAAATTGTAACTAAAGGATATACGTAATGGGAAGAGGGGAAGAGTAGAAATTCATTGGATTAGACAAAGGGGAGTGAAGGGAAGGAGGGGAATAGGAAAAGGAAAAAGTAGAATGAATTTGACATAACTTTCCTATGTACACATATGAATGTACTACAGTGAATCTCACCATAGTGTGCATCCACAAGAATGGCATCCTAATTAGAATCTAAAGACTCTAAAGAAAATTTAAAAATTTTACATCAGTTGACCTTGGATATCATTAGAAATGTCTTGTATTATTTTTTTCCCATGTGACATGCACTCTGAAACTTTTTATTTTATTTTACTTTTCTAAAAAGGCTGATTTAATCCACTTAATTGATTTCATTATCCATACCAGTCAGTGTTAATCCAGTATGAAAGACTGTTTCAGGTACAGCAGTAAGTCATGATAAGAAAGAAAAAAATTCAAACTAGTTCAAAACCCTCTCTACCCTATCTTGACTTGTCCCAGAAGCATTGTAATGGCGGGACTTCCCTATCTCACCCTGTTCCTTGGCCCTCTAGATAGTGACTTGAATGATTAAGTCATGTTTAAAGGGTCCTAATCCCTTCTCAAAATCTGCTTATCAGTCTTTTTTCTCTGTCAGCACTGAGTACCAGTGTCTGGCTTGTCCCTTCTCCCCACTTGGGCCCCAGACCTGCATGTGGGAAGCCAAAGCAATGAACATTTCCTCAGTGGTGACGTGAGCACTGTGCATAATCAGGCAATGTCACTTTGAACAGCACATCCAGGCAGGGCTCAGAGTTTTAGTCTCATGTCTGCAGTCATTGAGCAGTTGAGACTGGTGGAGCAGACCATCTTACCTTCTTGCTGCTCACCTCTTGGAGGAAGATTCTCTTCAATTCTATGTTCTTCTTGAGGAGGCAGAATGGAATTCCAAGCTGCTTGACTGAGCCATGGCCATCACCATAGTGACCTTCCAGAAATATCTTGTATTTTATGGGCAGTTTTGGGGTAGCTTTAATTGAAGGTCTTTCATTTCTTATAAAGTATGTTTTAAATCTTACTTCCTGACAAAAGGTCCATAACTGAAATAATAATTTATTTTGCCATATCTCCAACTAAAAGTGGTTGTAGTAATGAAAGATACAAGCTCAGATCCTATTGAAAATCATTAGTAGTTTTTGTTGGACATTTAATTCTGATTTTAGACATTTAGAATTCATTTTAAATGTTTAAGTATTAGGAAGAAACTTCTTACTAAATTCACTTTTATTTAGTGAAATGTTTTGTTTGTGTTGGTAAGGATCAAACCCAGGGAAAGCACTGTACCACTCAACTACATCCCAGGCCTTTTTTTTTTTTTTTTTTTTTGAGACAGGGTTTCACTGGATTGCTTGAAGTTGCTGAGTCTGGATTCAAACCTGCAATCCCCCTGTCTCAGCCTCCTGAGCTGCTGGGATTACAGGTGTGCACCACTACTCCTGGCTCCAAAAATGTTTTTAATACAGTTTATTATTATCTTAAAACATAAGATAATGTTATACTTCCCAAAAAGATTCTCCAGTGCCATCAGGAGAGAGTCAGCCCCACCCTAATCCCCCTCCCTATAGCCCCGCCCTAATCCCTTCCTGTGCCCTATAAAAGTTGGCAACAACAGAATTAATGGGGAATTTTCTGGCACCCTGCTTTTAGGCATAAGGGAGGTCGTCGCTGGCCAGCTAAAATAAAGGCTTCTTTTGGCTTTACATGATCGGCTTGGATGATTTTATTTTCTTTGGGTACAACATTAATAACAAGTAAAAGCATGGTTTTAGACGCCATGCAGCCATTTCATTTTTCCATGCTGATGAAAATTGCAGTTGCCATTCATCATAAAACTTACAATATACCTTCTTCCAGTCTCTATTTTTTCCACCTTAATTTACTGTTCTGAACATACTATTATCTTTTGTATATCTGTTCAATTCTGTGTCAATACTATGCCTTCATTTTATTTTATCCATTAATCTAATCATCTAATCTAATCTAATCTAATCTAATCTAATCTAATCATCAGTGCTGGGGGTTGAACCCAGGAGTGCTGTATCACTGAGCTCTATCCTTATCCCTTTTTATTTTTTACTTTGAGAAGAGTTTTTGCCAAGTTGCCCAGATTGGTCTCAAGTTGTAATTCTCCTGCCTTAGACTCTCAAGTAGCTGGGATTACAGGCATGTACCACTGTGCCCTGCTCACTTCAGGATTTGAAATATTGCATATAAGCCTGGTTTTCAAAATCACTATTTCTACTTGATTTCTGACAGTAGAAAGAACAACACATTGTTTTATTAGAATATAACTCTGGGTTTTTTTTTTTTTTTTTTTGTACCAGGGAGTGTACACAGAGACACTCGGCCACTGAGCCACATCCCCAGCCCTATTTTGTATTTTATTTAGAGACAGGGTCTCTGAGTTGCTTAGGGCCTCGCTAAGTTGCTGAGGCTGGCTTTGCACTCGCGATCCTCCTGACTCAGCCTCCCAGGTGCTGGGATTACAGGCGTGCGCCACCACACCCGGCTAACTCTGGGTTTTTGACCTAGTGTTTTCCAACATCAGTTGTTGCTGAAACAGGCCTGACACTGTTAGATTCTTAACTAAGTAAGACTGCAGGATCAGAAGTATTGTCCCAATTCCTGAGCACATGTTATTGAAATTAAGAAGAGGATGAAAAAGTAGTCACCATAACTAGGCATGGTGGTATGTGCCTATAGACACATTCACTTGGAAGGCTAATGCAGGATGATCTCTGGAACCCTGGAATTTGAAGCCAACCTGGGCAACATAGTGAGAACCCTCGCCATCAAAACAAAACACAGTACTTACCGTAACTTTTTAGTAAATACTACCTTCTTGCTTACAAGGTACCTTTCCATTGATTTAGAAGAGCAAGAAGTTCAAAATATAGTAAATATAGAAATACTTAAGTGTATTTGGGTAGAATATACTTAGAAGAACCAAGGCTTATTTCTTTGTCAAACAGGATGTCAGATCTTCTTCCTGTTGGTAGAAATTTAAAGCACAGCTTGGTAGTTCTATAAGGTCTAGTGTTATGAAACGGTCTTCTTTCATCCCTGCTTGTTCCAGCTTAAGTTGAAGGCATTAGTCTAGACAGGCGGAAAGTCAGATACAGAATTAGTTCAAGAGGAGGGCACCTGTATCATAGGGCATGTAACTGACTGGGATCTTTTTTCCCTCTGAAATAGAGAAATAAGTGTTAACTGATAGAAAGTGCTGTTCAGTTTTGTCCTTAGCTGTTTTGAGTCTACATATTTGATTCTTTGTAACTCTCCAGGTGAACAAACTTCAGTTTTTGCTATCAGCATGGTCTTGCCCCTTGAACTTCACATACTACCTAAGGTCCCACAAGCACTTCAAACTTGACATTCTGAATAATAGGCCTGATTGCCCTCACCCCTGCAATTTATGAACCTTTTCCTCCTGTGTTGGCTATTTCAGTTAATGGTACCATTATCTGTACAGTTGCTTAAAGTAGAAATCTCAAAGTTGCTTTAGATTTGTCTTTATCACCCATCTAGTCAGTGTTCTTTCAGGTCTACCTTCTAAGTATTCCCCAAGTAAATTTTCCTCTCCATTCCTACAGCCTCTATTTTAGCTCAGGGTGTTGCATTCATATTATAAGCACCTCCTAACTGTTCTGCCTTCAGACTTTGCCCCTTATAGCAGCCACTTTTCCTTCCTCCCCATTTTTGGAGGACCAGAGACTGAACCCAGGGGTCTTTTACCACTGAGCTGCATCCCCAGCTTTTTATTTTTATTTGAAACAGGATCTCACTAAGTTGCTGTGGGTAGGGCTGGCCTTGAACTTGTGATCCTCCTGCCTCACCATCTCAAGTTACTGGGATTTCTGGCATGCACCACCATGCCCAACCACTCTTTAGTCTATTCAGTTATTACAGTTGGATTTCAGAAGTGTAAATTTTTATACTGCTAGTAGGAGTATATATTGGTAGCATCACTTTGAGCTATTCTAAGAGATATTGCAGCTGGGCAATATCTCATAAAATCAAAGGTGCCCAAATCTTATGACCCAATAATTTCATTCCCAGGTATATTTCTTTTGAGAAACTTTCCCAAACAAGGATGTAAAAATAAAAGCATTTGTTACAGTATTATTTTTTAAAAACTTTTATTTATTTATTTACTTTCATTAACTTTTTTTGACAGTGATATTTTTTAACAAATTCTTTTCATGCATGTATATAGGGTAATATCTGTCTCGTAATCTGCCATCCTTCCCCTCCCCACTCGTTTTACCCCTCCCCTCACTGCCCTCTGTACAATACAAAATTCCTTCATTCTTCCCTACCCACCCCCCCCACTATGGATCAGCATCCACTTATCAGAGAAAACATTTGGCCTTTGGTTTTTTGGGATTGACTTATTTCACATATCATGATACTCATGATACTCTCCAGTTCCATCCGTGTACCTGCAAATGCCATAATTTAATTCTTCTTTAAGGCTAAGTAATACTCCACTGTGTATATGTACCATACTTTCTTTATCCATTCATCTGTTGAAGAACATCTATATTGGTCCCATAGTTTAGCTATTGTGAGGAGGAATGGGATAGCTGGGTCAAATGGTGGTTCCATTCCAGGTTTTCTGAGGAATCTTCACACTGCTTACCAAAGTGGTTTCACTAATCTGCAGTCCCACCAACAGTGTCTGAGTTTATCTTTTTCCCTACCTCCTCACCAACATTTATTATTGCTTGTATTCTTGATAATTACCATTCTTACTGGAATGAAGTGAAATCTTGGGGGGTTTTTTTGTTTTTTTTTTTAAGTATAAAAATAAACTTTTTTATGAAAGGAAAACACAAAGAAATGAGCACATCCAAGTGTATCATTTTAGAAGTCAAACAGTACTAGAAGGCTTGTGTCTCTCTTATCCCTACTTTCCTAACACCCAGTCCTACCCCTATAGGTTACCACCCTCACCTTATTTAGTTTCACTAATATTTTCCTCCATATCTTTAAAAAATTAAATGTATATATCCATTTTTCTTTTCTTTCTTTACTTTGGTGCTGGGGATAGAACCCAGGGCCTTACACATTCTAGGCAATTGCTCTATCAGTGAGCTAGATCTCCAGCTCCTTGTACCACTATTTGTTAATTTGTCAACTTTAATCCTTGTTTGTTGACTTCCTGCTATGGTGAAAAAGTACTAAATATCTCTCTCCTATCTCAACTTTATTTTTCTTACCCCATGCGCTAATTATGTATAATTTTTTGTTAAACCAATGGCCAATGTTACACTGTCAATATCAATATTATTCACAGAGCCAACCAATGCTTTGCAATGCTTTTTTCCTCCATGTTTTCATTTTTTTTCTGAATAACTGCCTCATTTTCTCATTATTTTATCTACCTATTGTTCATTTTCCCCCAATGTTCCAGCATCTCTGCTGCATACTGAGCAATTTCATTTTTTTTTTTTTTAGTTGTAGATGGACACAATACCTTTTTTTGTTTATTTAGTTTTATGTGGTCTGAGGCTCGAACCCAATGCCTTAGCTTGCAATGCAAGTGCTTTACCACTGAGCTACAACCCTAGCCCCCAATTCCATTTTTTTATGCTGAAAACACTTAAGATTATTTTTTCTGAGCTGCCTCTAGGACCCTCTTCCTTCCTCCTCATCTCCTGCACTATTGTTTCCTTGAGTTTCTGGGATGTCCCCTCCTGCCAGCTTAGGATTTTCCTTGCTGCTTTTCTTTGTTGGATGTTCTTTTCCACATCTTTCATGTTCTTGTTTTATTTCCTCGTTTTGCTAAAGTAGTTCTTCCAGCATCCTTTGTAAAACTGCAGCATATTATCATTCATGCCTATTTTCCAACAAAGTCTAGAAATCTGCTCAACTGGAGGACCCAAGTTCAGGGCTCTGTCTCGAAAGAACAAAGGTCAGCCTGCCGCCTTCTCACAGCAAGGTGAGACGCAAGGCTCCAAGAGCCTCAAGCCCCTGTGGAGCCGAGCCCCCACCGTCCCCATCCGCAGCCCGGTCCCCTTTCCGCCAAATCTTGGGTTTTTTAAAAAAATATTTTTAATTATAGATTTATACAATTTTATCTATCTATCTACCTATCTATCTATCATCTATCTGTCTGTCTATTTATTTATTTTATTTGTTTTTGTTTTTGTTTTTTTTGTGGTGCTGGGGATTGAACCCAGGGCCTTGTGCTTGCAAGGCAGGCACTCTACCAATTGAGCTATATCCCAGCTATTTATTTATTTTATTTATTTATTTTTATGTGGTGCTAAGGATCGAACCCAGGGCCTCACCTTTGCTAGGAAAACACTACCACTACCACTACCAGCTACAGCCCAGCCCTTAGAGTAGTTTTGATTTGCATTTCTCTAATTGCAAGAGATGATGAACATTTTTTCATATGTTTGTTGATCGATTGTATTTCTTCTGTGAAGTGTCTGTTCATTTCCTTAGTCCATTTACTGATTAGGTTATTTTATTTTTTATTTTTTTGGTGTTTTTTGAGTTCTTTATATATCTTGGAGAGTAGTGCTCTACCTGAGGTGTGTGTGGTAAGATTTTTTTCCCATTCTGTAGGGTCTCTCTGCAAATTATTGATTGTTTCCTTTGCTGAGAAGAAGTTTTTTAGTTTGAATCCATCCCATGTATTGATTCTTATTTTTACTTCTTGTGCTTTAGGAGTCTTGTTGAGGAAGTCAGGTCCTAAGCCCACATGATGACTATTTGGGCCTACTTTTTTTTCTATTAGGCACAGGGTCTCTGTTTTAGTGCCTAAATCTTTGATCCTCTTTGAGTTGATTTTTGTTGCACTATTATTTATTACACCAAAAAATAGAAATGACCTATATTTCTTTCAATAGACTGAACTGTGGCATATGTACATAATAAAATACTATATAGCACCAAAAATGGAACTAGAGCTATATACAAATCAATATAAATCTCACAAACATAATACTGAATAAAAGAACAAGGTAAAGAATGTATGATTGGTGTGACTGCCACCTGGCCTAGGGATTGAGATACTGGTTGCCTGCAGTACGAGTGAAATTTGAGGCAAACCCTGCTGTGAAGATGGAGGGGCCTTTATCCATGTTAGGGGACCACAGCACTGGGGAGGCCATCCGCTCCCAGAACGTTATGGCTACAGCTTCTATTGCCAATATTGTTAAGAGTTCTCTTGGTCCGGTTGGCTTGGATAAAATGTTGGTGGATGATGTTGGTGATGTAACCATTACAAATGATGGTGCTCCCATCCTAAAGTTATTGGTGGTAGAGCATCCTGCTGCTAAGTTCTTTGTGAGCTGGCTGATCTGCAGGACAAAGAAGTTGGAGATGGAACTACCTCAGTGGTTATTATTGCAGCAGAACTTCTTAAAAAATGCAGATGAATTAGTCAAACAGAAAATTCATTCCACATCAGTTATTAATGGCTATTGATTTGCTTGCAAGGAAGCAGTGCGCTATATCAGTGAAAACCTAATTACTAACACAGGTGAACTTGGAAGAGATTGCCTGATTAATGCTGCTAAGACGTCCATGTCTTCCAAAATAATTGGAATAAATGGTGATTTCTTCTCTAATATGGTAGTAGATGCTGTACTTGCCATTAAATACACAGATATAAGAGGCCAGCCTTGCTATCCTGTCAATTCTGTTAATATTCTGAAAGCCCATGGGAGAGGCCAGATGGAGAGCATGCTGATCAGTGGCTATGCACTCAACTGTGGGGTGGGATATCAGGGCATGCCCAAAAGAATAGTTAATGCAAAAATTACTTGTCTTGACTTCAGCCTACAGAAAACCAAAATGAAGCTTAGTGTATAGGTGATTATTACAGACCCTGAAAAATTGGACCAGATTAGACAGAATCAGATATCACCAAGGAGAGAATTCACAAGATCCTGGCAACTGGTGCCAACATTATTCTAACCACTGGTGGAATTGATAATATGTGTCTGAAGTACTTTGTGGAGGTTGGCGCCATGGCAGTTAGAAGAATTTTGAAAAGGGATCTTGCTTTGCAAAGCGCATTGCTAAAGCTTCTGGAGCAACTATTCTGTCAACTCTGGCCAATTTGGAAGGTGAAGAAACTTTTGAAGCTACGATGTTGGGATGAGCAGAAGAAGTGGTACAGGAGAGAATTTGTGATGATGAACTGATCTTAATAAAAAATATTAAGGCATGTACTTGCACCAGGTATTTTACGTGGAGCAAATCACTTCATGTATGATGAGATGGAGTACTCTTTACATGATGCTGTTTGTGTGGTGAAAAGAGTTTTGGAGTTGAAATCTGTGGTTTCTGGTGGGGGTGCTATAGAAGCAGCCCTTTCCATATACCTTGAAAACTATGCAACCAGCATGGGTTCTCAAGAACAGCTTGCAATTGCAGACTTTGCAAGATCTCTTATTATTCCTAATACACTGGTAGTTAATGCTGCCCAAGACTCCACAGATCTGGTTGCAAAGTTAAGAGCTTTTCATAATGAGGCTGAAGTTAATCCAGAACGTAAAAATCTAAAATGGATTGGTCTTGATCAATGGTAAACCTCGAGACATCAAGCAAGCAGGAGTGTTTGAACCAACCATAGTTAAAGTGAAGAGCTTGAAGTTTGCAACAGAAGCTGCTATTACCATTCTTCCGATTGATGACCTTATTAAATTTCATCCAGAAAGTAAAGATGATAAACATGGAGGTTATGAAGATGCTGTTCACTCCAGAGGCCTTGATGACTGATCTGATTTTGCTTTTATTTATAACAATGTTAGATGCAATGTCCTGTACCATCCTAAAGTTATTGGAGGTAGAGCATACATTGAGTATGTTGTACCCAAAGAAAATAAAATCATCCAAGCTGATCACGTAAAGCCAAAAGAAGCCTTTATTTTAGCTGGCCAGCATTGATTTCCCCACACACCTAAAAGCAGTGTGCCGGGAAATTGCGTGTTAGTTTTGTTGCCAACTTTTATAGGGCGCGGGAAGGGATTAGGGTGGGGCTATAGGGAGGGGATTTGGGTTTGGGGTGGGGCTGACTCTCCAGATCTTGTTGGAGAATCTCCCTGGGGAGCACCAACATTTTAATCTGTTTTCTTTGGCTATAACAAGTATTATACAACATTAAAGTTTGGCATGCTATCCAAAAAAAAAATGTAAGATTATATGTTCATACAGTTTAAAAACCCCAAAATGGATACATGTGGTATTTAGAGGCATGTTTATATTTAATAAAAGAATAAAGGCATATGTAAGAATGATAAATATCAAATTCAGAAGAATGTTTACTTTTGGTAAAAGAGGGACAACTAATAAAAGGATATATGACAGATTTAAAAGATAGTGCTTTCTTCATTTGAATGGTAGGTAAACAAGCATTCAGTATATTTTTCTCTGTACCTTTTTGTACATCTGAAATATTTTATTAGGAAAACCACAGATTTTAATCTTGTTTCATTCCCTGTTATTGATAGGGTTAGAATAATATCCAGACTTTTCCTTTGTTTTTTCTTTTTCTCTCCTTTTTGTTCTTCTTACCTGAGATGGGGTTTCATTAACTTGCCCACACTGGCCTTGAACTCATATTTATTCCTCCTCAGCCTTCCAAGTAACTGGGATTGATAGGAATGCACCACTGCATCTTAGTTCACCATTCCACTTTTCACCTAGCAAACTTCTATTTATGTTTAAAATTTAGCCCAGATATCATATTCTTTGAACATTTCCTGGATTCTTTGAGGCAAAATGATTCACACCTGCATTGCCACATGATTTTCTACATTTGCCATTCATATCATTTATCACGTTGTGATATGGTTGTTTACATGTCTTTTTATCATAAAAAGTAAGCTCTAAGAACAGGGACTATTTTTTTTTTTTAACTTTTGTAATCTCTGCCCCTGGCATAGTGCAGTATAGTATAATAAATGATGAGTGAATGAATGGATAGCTGGAATGCATAATTTAATCTAACAAGGTCTTTATAGTACTGTCTTCCAGAATTATCACCTAACCTGAGGCCCTAAACTAGGGAAGTGAATATTGAGATGTATAAGAAGTACTTACAGGTCTCTCCCTCTGATTGTGCACCCCAATGTGTCTACTGAGCCCCATCATGAAAGTTTGCTTCAGGGGCTAGGGTTGTGGCTCAGTGGTAGAGTGCTTACCTAGCATGTGTGAGGGTTCAATTCTCAGCATGGCATATAAATAAATGAATAAAATAAAGGTCCATCAACAACTTAAAAAAAAATTAATCTGCTTCAGATCTCCCCCCCCCCCTTGGTACCAGGGATTGAACCTAGGACCTTACACAGGGTAGGCAAGCATTCTGACACTGAGCTACATCCCCAGCCCTGCTTCAGATCTTAAGAGACAATAGGAAATACAGTGTCAGCAGCTCCTGGATTAACCTTGTATAACCAGGAAGTATGATTTGGAATTATTACCTGAGTCCCTTTTCTCAATGGTGAATTGAATTGTTTATCCCAACCCAGCAAAATTTACTGACTTCTAATTCTCTTCAGAATAATAAGATAGCCAAAAGATTTCAATTATCCAAAATGGGGTTTTAAGACAACTGAAGACACTTTGAAGTGAATTATTGATAGCTTTATGCATTATTTTTCTTTCTTTTTTTTCTTTTTCTTTTTTTTTTTTTTTTGGAACCAGGGATTGAACTCAGGGACACTCGGCCACTGAGCCACATCCCCAGCCCTTTTTTGTATTTTATTTAGAGACAGGGTCTCACTGAGTTGCTTAGGGCCTCGCTAAGTTGCTGAGGCTGGCTTTGAACTCACAATCCTCCTGACTCAGCCTCCCAAGTCGCTTGGATTACAGGCATGCGCCACCACGCCTGGCTTATTTTTCTTTCTTTTTAAGTAACAAGTCTCAGCAATTAATGCTGGTTTTTATCCTTGCAGACTTACTGAATTATAAGCATATTAAGGATGCCTTTTAAAACCTTCTAATTGACTGAATGATGGGCTGCCATCATTTATGTAAACTAGAGGCCCTGCTAAAGGAATCTGTGCATTTTGATGCTGTTTCACCATCCACTGGTGTAGGTGTTTACATGCCTTACTGTTCTTAGCAGTAAGGTGTTTGCTCAAGCTCTTTGTGGGGTTAAAGGTTCTCTTTTGTGCTTCTCACTGAGGACCTTCCCAAATGGATATTAGTATCTTATAAGCCAAAAGAGAACCAAAGAAACTCTTATAATGAGCAACTGCAAAGCAGAGCTATTTAGTCCCTTTAGTGTGTTTGGTGGAGATCAGGGACTAGAGACTTGAATGTGGCTTTCAGTGAGGCAGCTGCATCACCAGCTGGAAACTGACACTGCAGAGGGCTGCACAGCACAGCTGAGATCCCTCCACTCCCCTAGGAGACCTAAAGGCCTTCCTTCAACTAAAAAACTACTACTTCCTGTTTACATTGAGTTTAGGGGGAGAGGGTTTACAGAACTTGGCCTTAGCCTCTCTCCAGAAGCATCTTTGAGTCAGCAGAAACAATTAGGACCCCAACAGGTAACAAAGGTTGTCCTGTTTCCCATTTAGCCAGAAAAAATGTAAAATGAGACCACAGGAAAAGAGGTATACCTTTTCGCTTTAGTTTCTGGAAAATTTTGGCTGTTTATTTAATGAATGAACCTAATTAACTAGTAAGCTTCTTTTGTATAATTCGTAAAATGTGGATATTAGTCTTCATCGCTGTAAGAAAATATGCCAGCACATCTCTCCCCTTTCCTTGCCTGATTAAAGCCATTGATATTTCAGACTGCTCAAGCACCATCTTCAGAATGCCTTCCCTAAACACTCAGCTTCGGCTGAGTCCCCCTCCTCTGTGCCTCCATGGCAACCTTTGTCTATTCTTTGTCTTAGTTCTTCCCATGTCACAATGAAATTATGGTTATGGTAATGTCTCTTCTGGTAATTTATAAGCTCCATGATATCTAGGATCCCATTTTATTCATCTCCCCCATTGTCTGACAGAGTGCCTGCATATAACAGGTATTCAGATGTTTGTCAAACAAACTGAATTATCAAGAGTCATAGGTGGTGCTGGCAAACCCACCACTTCAGATACCATAGTACTCTCTTCTGGGAGCAGCATGTTCCTTGACTATATAAGAAAGCAGTCACTTTTCAGAGTAAGGGAAGAGGAGAAAATACAGAAATTCTCTTTCTAAAAGGGTATTTATAGGATAAACATAATAATTCAGATTTTTCAGATTTTTCCTTTTATAGCACCACCTTTTTAGGAGGGGAAAAAACTTATCACTCTTTCTGGTACATTGGAGATAAAGCAACTGATAACTTCTTTGTGAGCATAAAACAATTACACCCATCCTCCTGTAGAGACAATCTGCAGAGCCAACTGCCTCACCCTTCTCATGGGTTTCATTTTCTTATTCTGGAATTTCATAGACTCTCCCCTAAAGACCTTCATCTTGTTGCACTATTATGATGAATGTTTAGAGCTGGCTCTCACCCCCTGCTTTACAAGCTATTACTGGAAGTTCTGTCAAAAATCAGGCCCCAAATTTATCCTCCCATTAAGTCCTCTCCTGGGCAGCACTGCTTGGTTCCCAGTAGTAGTCATCTAGTTTCAAACCCCTCCTTTTCCCACCTCCCACTGCCCTTGAATGGAGGAGAACTGCAGGTCCTGTTGCAAACAAAGAGCTGTGGGAGAAAGTACAGTTGCAGATCGCTTTCTACCACAGCTCTTTGTTTGCTCTCTTCTAGGCCTGGAGAGAAGGGCCTGTGAATACATGTGCAGTGAGACCTCTGCAATTTCAGTGGCAAGCCTCTTCTGTGGCACTTCTTCAATTAGCCAAGCATGGCTGTCTCCCAGCAATGTTTTCAAGATCTCCTCTCTGTAATGAGTTAGAAATTTATTGGTTTCTGGACTCAGGAATCTTACCTGCTTCTGTCTATTCTTATCTTCTTCTTGGAGTGATATACATATAGTATTTGATGAGTTTTTAAAAATGACAGGGCTGGGGATGTAGCTCAGTTGGTAGAGTGCTTGCCTTGCATGCACAAGGCCCTGGGTTCAATCCCCAGCACTGCAAAATAAATAAATAAAAATAAAAAATAAATAAAAATAAAAATGACATATAATTTTTATATTTGTCTCCACAGCTACTCTTTTTTGTTTTTGTTTTTTGGTACCAGGGCTTGAACCCAGGGGCACTTAACCACTGAGCCACATCCCCAGCCCTTTTTTATATTTCATTTAGAGACAGAGTCTTGCTGAGTTGCTTAGTACCTAGTTGAGTTGCTTAGTCCCTAGGTAAATTGTTGAGGCTGACTTTGAACTCATAATCCTCCTGCCTCAGTCTCCCTAGCTGCTGGGATTATAGGTGTACGCCACCCAATTCCACAGCTACTCTTACAGCCTTCCCCTGGTGAATGTTTTGGTTGGAAAACAAAACAAAACTCTCTGGGTCTCTCACTTAGTAGGTTGGCACTTAGTCAGTTTGGGAGTATC
Organism: Glaucomys volans; assembly: GCA_020662805.1. Lineage (NCBI taxonomy): Eukaryota > Metazoa > Chordata > Mammalia > Rodentia > Sciuridae > Glaucomys > Glaucomys volans. The sequence continues at coordinate 152,794 of JAJEJO010049818.1, forward strand.
ATTTTGCCTCCTGAGATTTTCAGAAAGAAATTGGGCCCGACGGTGCTTAGGTGCCATTTGTAAATTTTAGGATAAATATCCATTTCCTCTGGCAAAGAGTGGATTTTGTTAAATAATAGATACTGACTAGGTTGTTAAGAAAATCTGACCCTTTAACTTTAATGCTAACTCATTAATAAAGCTGATACTGAGCTGGGTGCGGTGGCACACGCCTGTAATCCCAGTGACTCAGGAGGCTGAGGCAGGAGGATGGTGAGTTCAAAGCCAGCCTCAGCAAAGACAAAGCCTTAAGCAACTCAGTGAGACCCTGTCTCTAAATAAAATACAAAATAGGACTGGGGACGTGGCTCAGTGGTTGAGTGCCCCTGAGTTCAATCCCCAGTACAAAAGAAAAAAAAGAAAGAAAAAAAGAAAAAAAGCTGATACTGAGGCTGCCCTTAACATTGGAAAAGTAGCATTCTTTGGTAATATTTCTTTTCCTGAAGAGAATGCAGATATATTGTAGTGAAGTTTTACCTTTTTTGAGAGAGACAGATCATCAACTTCACTTAGGCAAAATGTTTATTCTTCATTTAACTTTTGATTTACTAAACTGTCCCATTCTCTTTACCTTACTAATGGATCTAACCCAGCTCCCCTGCTTTTTACCACATCCATCCTCTCCCCCTCTTAAGGCTCCTTTCTCTAGCCAACCCCACCACCTGCTCTCAGTAGCAACACACAGACTTCTTATAGGAAAACACTTGTCTTAGGTCTCAGAACAACATAAGTCACTGCCAGAGCAAGTGAAAGCAGCCTGTTTTTTCAAAGCTGACAAGAAGCGTGATACTCTCCATCACAGTGGGCAGGCAAGTAGCCAGGGCCAAGCAATGCCACATCTCAGTGGTTAGCACCTGCAGGCTCAGAGCTGACAGTGCACTGTAATAAGATTCATCTCTGTTCACTTAACTGATGTGGCTTTATGGTAAATGTTCGCCTGCTTAATTGCATTGGCAGTCTTGCTGATTGCCTTTCCTGAGGAGTTCTAAAAGATCCCTTTGGGATGGAGGATAAACCTCTTTCAATGACTTTTAATTGCATTCTTTTCTTGGAGTACTTGAAAACCAGTACATGATCCATATGGCCCATCTCTCCTGTGTATGAATATCAGGGCCACTCCTATCTCATATGGGATCTGTATGGCCCACACTGGACCACTCAGAACTCTTGACAGCCTTCTTTTGTGTACATGAGATCCTTATCCCTCCTTTTCCACCACTGAGGTAAATGTATGGCTCTTCTAATTTAGTGTGTGGGATCCATATGCCTCTTTTTCTCTAGCTTATATGGGATCCACAGAATATTTCCTTCCCTCCCCAGTCTAGTGAATGATCTACTAAAAATTTGCCTCTATTTTTGAATTGATAAAAAAAGAAGCCTAAGTTATTTGCTCATTTTTTGCCCTTCTACCCTTCCTATACTTAAAACTTAATGTCTTTTTTTTTTTTTTTTTTTTTTTTTTTGAACCAGGGATTGAACTCAGGGACACTCGGCCACTGAGCCACATCCCCAGCCCTATTTTGTATTTTATTTAGAGACAGGGTCTCACTGAGTTGCTTAGGGCCTCGCTGAGTTGCTGAGGCTGGCTTTGAACTCGCGATCCTCCTGACTCAGCCTCCCAAACTTAATGTCTTTTAATTAATTGGGCTAATGAGAATGAGAGGTACTTAAATTATTTCCAGTTTTTTCTCATGCCAGTTTTTTTTAAAAAGTTCCAAGTCATATTCAAGAGATTGAAATGTTTGTCATTAATATTAAATCACTTCTTGGAATTTCAAACTGATCTCCACTGCTTTAGAATTGTTCATAGGTATGTATTAGGATTTTCTGTGTCCTGAAGAGGAGCAGAAAAATCTAATAACCCATTTTCACATGACCTCTTTTATTTGTTTATAGTCTATAGATGTTTCTGAGAGTGTAGAGGGTTCTTGCTTTTGGAGATAGAAAACGCTGGGCCAAACCAATTCCAAAGGTTTTCATTTTGTAGCCTCAGGAACTTTGTCAGCAATTTCTGACCTCCACTGGAGACAGGGAAAGGGAATCTGAAACACACAGTAATGGAATCTGTGCATGGGTAGGTAATATTGTGGATATTGTGTCTTTAGGAAAGTTTTGGAGCTTCTATTCATTTATTGAGAGAAATATTTAATAAAAAGCAGACATATCAAGGGGGGTGCATTAAGTAATGCCTTTTATGGAAATGTAGCTGGTTTATTTTACTTTTGTGGCTCTTTCTTTGTTTTTCTAGTACTAGGAATTGAACCTAGGGCTTAATGCATGCTAGTTAAAGTACTTGCTCTGCAAGTGAGCTAATCTTCAGCCATTTGTTTAAATTTTATTTTGAGACAGGGTCTACCTAAGTTACTCAGGCTGGTCTTGAACTTGATCTCCTGTCTCAGTCTCCTGAGTAGCTGGGACTACAGGTGTGCCCAGCTCACTTTTTGTGGTTCTTTCAATTCCTGTGGTCCATTCTCCCTTTACATTTGTTGGACTATAGAAACTGAAAAAATGTCAGACTGATGTCTAAAGGGGGAAGAAATTCTATTCCTCTCTTGTGACAGTGCAAGAAAGGCTAACTTAGACAAAGTGTGAATCTCAGCATCTTACTTGACTTAAATCTATGATTTGGCCTGTAGTAATTAGAAATTAGCTTATTTTTAGCTAGTGTGATGGCTTGCACCTGTAGTCCTAGCTACTGGGAAACCTGAGTGGGAGGATCACTTGAGTCCAGGAGGTTGAGGCCAGCCTGGGCAACATAGTAAGACATTGTCTCAAAACAATAGAAAAAGAAAGACATTAGCCTATTTTTCAAACAAAGTAGCTATAACCAGTTGCTTAATTTCCAGCAGGTGATGAGGTGGAAACAAACGTTGGGCAAAATCATAATCAAGGTAGGAAGCTCTTAGTGCCAAAATGTTTAGTCTTGCACACAGGTTCAGAAAAGGAGGCAGCTTCCTCTCAGGTCATGTGCTTACACATTTCATATACCTTGACCCTCTCCCATTTCTCTCCAGTATAATGAATTGTGAACCTTCATCCATCTAATGCAGAGCCTTTATGAAAATGTAGTGAGTAGGTAAATAACTTATCAGGTGTGACATGTGTTTTTTCCCCTAGAAGTCAAGAGGAACACTGACTCAAATCATTCCTGTGTTAGAATATCAAGGTTCTTAAGATGTAGTCAGTAATCCATATTTTGTTCCACTCCCTTCAACTAGAAAATTTGTATGCACAAATGAATCAAATTTTCATTAGTAATTTTTCTTTCTTTCCTTTTCTTTCTTCCTTTCTCTCTCTCTCTTTTTTTTTTTTATTGGTAGGTGGACACAATACCTTTATTTTATTTTTATGTGGTGCTAAGGATCGAACCCAGGGCCTCATGCGTGCTAAGCAAGTGCTCTACCACTGAGCCACAACCCCAGCCCCATTTTTTTTTATATACATACAAATCACATACTTTTGTAAACATTTTTTGTTTTTTAGATGTTGACAGACCTTTATTTTTTATTCATTTATTTATATGTGGTGCTGAGAATCGAACCTAGTGCCTCACACATGCTAGGCAAGCACTCTACCTCTGAGCCACAACCCCAGGCCAAATTTTCTTTAGTAATTTCTTAAGCCAGTTTACAAAATTGGATCATTGGGTAAAGCAAGCAACTAGGATGCACTGGCCAGAAGTAGCTCATTCTTCTAGCTGATGGTCCAAATGCCCCCTAAAATAAGATTTCAATTTTGTGTCTTTGGTCATGAAAAGAATGGCCACAGTAATAGTAGTATAATGAGGGTGGTAATTGGCATGAAAGGGTTAAGACCTAGGACACAGGGGATAAATTAGAGGAAAACCCTACAGGTCACTTTCAGATTCTTTTTTTTTATTATTGTACTGTGGATTGAATCCAGGGTTGCTTTCTTATTTATTCATTTATTTTTGGTACCAGGGATTGAACTCAGGGGCACTGAACCACTGAGCCACATCCCCAGCTGTATTTTTGTTTTTTTTTAGAGAAAGGATCTCATTGAGTTGCTTAGTGCCTCGCTTTTGCTGAGGCTCGCTTTGAACTCTCGATCCTCCTGTATCAGCCTCCCAAGCCGCTGGGTATTTATTTATTTATAAATTCTGTCTCAGTTGCTGAGGGTCTTGCTAAATTACTGAGACTGGCCTTGAATTTGTGATCTTCCTGCCTCAACCTCCAGAGCTAGGAGTACAGGTGTGTGCCACCATACCTTACTAGTTGCTGAAGTTTTGAATAGTTTCAAAGTGAAAAGGTTAGAAGGAATTCTTATTTGAAGTTTTATTTTGTTAAATGTTAATCAGCAGAGTCTCTGAGGCTTGTAATGCACTGCTGTTAACAGGCATCAAGGGAAATTGCTTTTTTTGTTGTTGTTGAATTGGATGGGCTGAAGATTCATTGGCTCCATGAGGAAGAAAGCTTATTACTGCATGAAATGGGAGTATGTGAGTCAGTTCTGAAGGTGAAAAGAAATGTTAGTGTAAAATTAAATAATGCAACCTCAGATGAACCATTTAATCACCACATATCATTCAGTCATACCTTTACCCCTTCTCAGAAGCCAGTATGTTTGAAGGTTTCCCCTCAGTAAAAACAATTATGATTATGATAGTTTTTTGGTCTTAAATTCCCAGACACCTGAGAATATACTCTTTAGTATATTATGTAGCATGTTGATTGAAATTGTCTAAGAAAGGGAAAGCTGCTTTAAAACAGTTCCTTTAGGGCAAGTTAAATAGTATGTAGGAAGATACAGAGGAAATTTTCGGAAAGGAAATGCAACCAGATAAAGAAACTGGTACTCAGAGAGAGGTTGGTCTTTTGTCCGAAGCCACGCAGCCAATAAGGATCAGGATTTTACCTCAGGCCTATTCCCTTGCTTTTTCTTTCTTTCTTTTCTTTTCTTTTCTTTTCTTTTCTTTTCTTT